>PVJO010011916.1:0-57674 GCA_004026905.1 Hystrix cristata | reverse complement strand
GGTACCAGCCCTTGATTGGATCTTTCAGGTCTCCAGTGCATAGACAGACGTTCGGCACTCTTCCTGCATTTGGCTTATGGGTGAATGTTGTAATTCGTAAATGTCCTGTATTAAATCTGCTCTCTTGCAAACCATCGGCTCTAGAAAGGTAACTCATGCAATACATCAAAGAAACAAAGGAAGAAAGAGAAGAAGGAAAGAAAGAGGGCAGAAGGAAAGAAAGGCCTCAGGAAATCATGGAGAGCATGGATTAAGCCACACAGGACAGAGAGGCAGGGCACTCCTCAGTGTCCCTGCCTGTCCTGACTGCCGACTTCCCAGCTCCATTGGGAGCTTCTTTCACCTGAGTTCACACCGTTCATTTGTGTTTCACAAACACAAACTCAGAACGTCTTGAAAGTCGATAAATATGGCAACAGTCAACGTGGCCCACAGCAAAGACTGCCAGCCTATGCCTGTCTCAAACAAATGGCATCAAGGGACCCGCCTGGTGAATGCAGGGCTGTTTTCCAGGATCCCAATCTGAGTTCAGAGCCTGGCCCGATTTCCTGCCGGCACTTCTGTTCAGCTTCCTATCGGGGCTCCTGGCAGGCCCACTAATAACAGCAACGATCAGCTCTGAGAAGAGTGAGTGCAGAGAGCGTGGTGAGCTTCCAGGTGAGCCTCCTCAGTGCTCTCAGTGGTCCTGGCCGGCAGGATTTCAAGGTGCTGTTTGGCAGCCACCTGGAATCAGAGGCTGGAGGTGGGCAGGGAGGGGTCCCTGCTGCCAAGGAGCCACCACTGCCTGGAGTCACACAGCTGCCCACAGTCTGCTGCCGGGACTGTGAAACGTCCACATTCTCCTGCATCACACTTACCTAGAGGTTGCTTGTTCTGCCCTCCCCTAAATTTAAATCTTGCAAGTTTCAAATTCTAACATTCCAGACTTAACTGTGTGTGCAACTGCCTTACCCACAAAATGCCCTTTGTGATTTTTTTTTTGTCCTTCCACTCTGAAGGCTGTTTTGTTTACCTCCCAGCATATGGACCGCTTTCCGCTCCCCGACCTCGTGGGTCTACTCAGTCAGCCTTCAGGGGACTTTGCTTCTACAGCAGTAGACACTTTAGGAAGCACTTTGCCCTGAGAACAGAGAATGACTGGTTTGAAATAGACTAGTGACCGAGCTTGTTTTAGGGCATTTGGCGGTGTGTGCCTTCCTTTACCTCCAGGGGCAAAAGAACATGACTAAGTCCTCCCTGTTCCTCAGAGACTGGGCAGGAAGAGCCGGGTTTGACCTCGCAGTGCAGCCCAGTGTCCTTGGAGACGGAAAGACACCACATAAACCCAGTGGGGCAGGGAGAGGAGGAAGAAACAAGAGCAGAGGGAAAGGGTGAGAGGATGAGGTGGAGAATCCGGAGGGCTAGTTCCCAGCGCAACATGCTGCTTCCCAGGCACCGCTGGAAGCACCAGTTCAGGGGTCCCCACGCCTTGCGCTGCCTCACGGCTCATGCAGTGCTGTTCAGACTTGGGCCGCCGCTCAGAGTTAACTTTTCGGAGAGGTTGGTCTAGAGCACTCAGGTGGCCACGCTGCGTAGTGACTGTTGCCCAGATGGGCCAAGGGGCACCGTGTGCCATACAAGCAGACCCAGGAGGAGGCAGAATATCCTCACCCCCACTCACACGCATACTTTCTCTGGGATTCTCCTGGTTCTCATCCCCACCTCCTTCCTTTATGGCCGAGGAAGAAATCCCCTCTCGTCTTAAATACGCCCCTCAAGAAAATCCATGGAGTCAAAGATGCCAGCCTAGTCACTTCTATTGCCTGGAGGAGGAGAGGGAGTAGAACAGCTGAGGTGAGGGGTGGGGAAATTCAGGCCACTTCTGGGCTATCTTGCTAAGCCCCAGGGGAGAGGTCTGGTCTCCCTGTCAGTAGCTACTTTTAGAACCTAATTTATGCTCAGATTTGAGCCCCTGGCATCAATTCCAAAAGAGCAAGAATCCCATTCAACATTCTGCAGAGACACAGAGAGAGGAGAAAGGGAGGTGGCAAGAAGATGCGCACACTCTGCCTAGTGCGGGGCTTACTGGGAAGGAGAGAGGTAGGCTCAAGCAGGGGAAGCAAATCAGTCCCTCAGAAAGGCCACCATAAAGCCTGCCCGCGGGCTGGGGGCTCTCTCCCGAGGACCCCCCCAGCCTGCAGGCCCAGCTCCTCAGGCCCAGAACCACCATGCCTTGGCCTGTCCCTGCCCGGGACTCCTGCCCAAGCTCTCAGGACAAGAAGCCGCACCCTTGCCCGCTGTGCCGGGGGGCCTATGCCCACCCCGAGGGAACCAGGACTGGGCAGCGGTGGGCGTCCAGCTCTGAGAGAGCAGTCCTGCTCCTGTGAAGAGAGGGTGTCCACACAGCAGCAGGCTCTGCGAGACACCACGGTAAGAAACACCTTCCTTCTTGCACCCAGCAAGCTGAGTAAGAGACAGAAAGCTCTTGCCAGAGCCCCTGATGGGAGCCCTTTGCTCTGACCGCCTGCCGGGCTTTAATGAAGTGAGATGACACCTTTTCTCTCTCCAGCATCCAGGGAGAAGGAGGCAGGTGAGAAGCTCGCAGCTGCCCACTTGGGTCAGGGTGAGTCACAGCAAGACACAGCCTGCCCCTTCCTCCCTCCTCGAAGTGCACCCGCGAGGCTGCTTCTGCCCGGATTACTACGTACACCTGTGACGCACCACTTGCTTTCCGAAAGTCCATTGTTTGATTATTAGTTAGACATCAGGGAACGAGCTGTGCAAGTGTTGACATCAACACGGAACCCCAAAAGTTCTGCACCCCCAAGACCAACAGCAGCAACGCGGCCAAGAGTAGCCACTATTTTTTTTCTCTTTTCTTTTCAGCAGTAATGGAGACTGAGCCCAAGGCCTTCCCACTAAGCTACATCCCCAGCCCCTTTTAATTTTGAGACAGGGTCCCCCACGTGGGACTTGAACTTGCACTCCTCCTGCCTCAGCCTGAGATTACAGGCCTGCACCACCACGCCTGGCTGAGAGCAGCCACTCATGCCCTCAGAACTCAGAGCCCATAGACAGGCACCCAGGACGTCTGAGGCCATCTTGGAAGTGACGGGCTCCTGCAGCGGCAAGGCTACAGCCCTGTGCACAAGAGCCTCCTCTGCCTTCCCAAACTCCTTGGCCAAGAAAGCAGAGCCTTTCCTGCAGGGCTGGCACCACCACTAGGCAGCCCACCTGGATTCAACACAAGAAGGAGCAACATGGACCCTGCTGCCTGCCCCACTAATAACAGGTGAACAGTTAAGGATCACATATAGGCCTGGAGGTGTGGCTCGGGGATGGAGCTCTCGCCTGGCATGGGCCTTTGGTTCAATCCCTAGCACTGTAAAAAATTAAAATAGAAGATAATAAATTACAAAAATTTACCTCCTAGGTGCTTCAATGCATCAGCCAATATTATATCTATTTAAGAACTCTTGTGTAATGTGTATGCCCTTTCGTAGAGTTTAGATTTTTGGAACCATGTTAATATTTTACATGCTCAAAACAAAATCCAATAGATAAGAATGAGAGGTTAAAAATTCAAACAGATGCAAAGAGAAACAAATTAGCCTAACTATATTTCAAATGGGTATCATAACCACGCTTAAGGTGGAAAAGGACTCAGCAGAGTGGCATTTGCACAAAGAACTTTGACTCTCAGTCTACAGACAAGAATAACTACAAATTAGATTCTAAGTAGAAAGTTTGGGGGGATCCATAGGGGTGTGACTGAGCAATTCTGAACCGGCTTCCCGTGAATTACAGGACTGTGCAAATAGCTAAAGAGATCTACATCCCGGAAGTCAGGTTTCTCCCTGTTGGGAACAGGGTTCTAGCTAAGGAAAGAGAAAGAATAGAAGAATGAACCCTGTGGTGATGAACTGGAATTAGAGGTGCCAAGCTATGGAAAGGGCTCCCTGTAGCCAAATGTGGCACAATTTGATATCAAAATAAATAATGTGTTATGGTTTGTGTCTACATGTCCCCCCAAAGCCTCATGTGGTAAGAGATAGCTGGATCTAGAGTGTGTGATTACTAAATTGATCCATTGATCGGTTTGGCATGGTTCTGCTGGGATCAGGGATGTGAGACTGAGATTGGGGGTGGGAGTGTGGGCCGCCCTGGGGGCAGGTAGCCTAGATAAAAGATACAGGAAGAAGCTAACTAGCTGCTTGTTTGCATTGCTTATTTGCATACATTCCTTGCATTTTCCTCACTTTACTTTGCTGCAGGTCAGCTGTTGGTTGGCTGCCTGTCCGCCCTGCCTCTGCCATGCTGCCCTGCCTCGGACCCAGCGGACTATAGACTGAAACCTCTGCAGACTGTGAGCTAATAAACCTTTCTTCCCCTAACTTTGGGTGTCGAGTATTCTGTCCCAACAACGAGAGAAAAGTAACTAAAACATAATGGTAGCAATAGAATACTTGTGGAAATGGAATAAGAAACAAGAAGCCATATCCATACAGCTGTACATAAATGAACAAATTGAATAATAAGCAAGAAGAGAAAGCCTTTACTTACGGTGGGAAACCCACTAATATATGTGAAAGGAATTGTGTATGATATTAGAAAACCACCATTGGTAGCCATTACAGTAACAGCAGATTTGGCCAAGAATCACCACCGGATGCTAAAAGCTTGTAGGTGAAAGACTGAGGAAGAACAGGGTGTTTCCAGACTCAAAGAAGCCTCAACAAATGCTTTACTAATCATAAAAGGAAAATCATGTGCCTCCCAATAGGATGTCTAAAGAACACAACATTGCTTCTAGAGTGTTCCTGCCAAAAACATAACTGAATATAACCATGAGGGATCATGTCTCAAACTGAGGAATGCTCTCTTAAATAATTGGCCTGTGTTCTTCCAAAATGTCAAGGTCATAAAAGACAAAGAAAGGCCAAGGAACTCTTCCAGAGTAAAGGAGACTAAAGAAATATCACTTACGTACACTCTAAATCCTGGATAAAATCCTGGACCAGGGCAAAGGGAGGAGGAAGCTATAGGATATTAGTGGGATAATTGGCAAAATTTGCATATGAAACTGTAGATTAGGTAATAGGATTTATCTCTGTTAATTTTCTTATTTATTTATTTATTTATTTATTACCAAGAACATGTATTGGTACGTTGTATACATAATGATCATATTCAACGTGGTTATTTTGTACCTGTATATGATATTTCTTGGGTCCCCCCTTCCTCTCCTCTCCTTTCCATTCCCCTACCCTTCCCTATTTGCAACAGGATTATTTATATTTTTCCATTTTTTCCCTTTCTTTTTCCCTTCCTTCTCTTCCCCCTTCTCCCTAACTAGTTCTCCTCTCTTTTGACTACTATCTTTTTTTTTTTACATAATATCTATTATACCTCTTTGTCCTTATTTACACTTATGGTTTCTCGTACTGGAGAAACAATTCAATGTGTACTTATGAGTGTCTGATTTATTTCACTTAAGAGTATGTTCTCAAGGTGCATCCATTTACTTACAAATGTCTCTAGTTTATCCTTTTTTATGGCAGAGTAGTACTCCATTGTGTAGAAAAACCACATCTTCTTAGCCATTCATTAGTTGTTGGGCATTTATGTTGTTTCCAAGACTTAGCTCTTACAAATTCTGTTGCTATGAACATGGTTGTGCATATATTGGTGTGCTATGATGATTTTAATTCTGGGAAGATATCAAGCAGAGGAATAGCTGGATCGCATGGAATCTGTAGTTGTAGTTTTCTGAGGAATCTCGACACTGACTTCCATAGTGGTTGGACCAGCCTACATTCCCACCAACAGTGGAGAAGGGTTCCTTTTTCCCCACAGCCCCGCCAGCATTTGTTATTGGTTGATTTCTTGATAATAGCTTTTCTTTCTGGAGTGAGATGGAATCTTAGTGTTGGTTTGATTAGCATCTCTCGAATGACCAGTGATTTTGAACACTTTTTAAATACTTGCTATTTTTATTTTTTTTATTTTTTTTAATTTTTATTTTAAACCAAGAACATGTATTGGTACATTTTACATACAATGGTCACATTCATCACATTTATTTTGTACCTGTACATGATACATCTTGATTCTCCCCCTCTTTCCCATCCCTCCCCTCTGTTCCCTCCCTCCCTATTTACAGCAGGTTTATTCATAATTTTCCATATTTTCCCTTTCCCTTTTTTTCCTTTGTTGCCTTTCTGCTTTTCCCCTTCTTTCTTTCTAGTACTCCTCTCCTTTGTATATTATCTTGCTTTTACATAACATCTATTACACCTCTTTGTCCTTATTTACAGTTATGGTTTCTCATATCAGAGAAACAATTCGATGTGTACTCATGAGTGTCTGATTTATTTCACTTAAAAGTATGTTCTCAAGGAACATCCATTTACATAAGAATGACTCTAGTTTATCCTTTTTTGTGGCTGTGTAGTACTCCATTGTGTAGAAAAACTACATTTTCTTTAGCCTTTCATTGGTTGTTGGGCATTTAGGTTGTTTCCAAGACTTAGCTATTACAAATTGTGTTGCTATGAACATGGTGGCGCATAGGTCCCTGTGGTATGATGATTTTAATTCTTCTGGGAAGATCCCCAGTAGGGGAATAGCTGGGTCAAATGGAACCTCCAGCTGTAGTTTTTTGAGGAATCTCCATATTGATTTCCACAGTGGCTGGAACAGTCTACATTCCCATCAACAGTGGAGGAGGGTTCCTTTTTCCCCACAGCCCCTCCAGCATTTGTTATTGGTCGATTTTTTCCATATATGCGGTCCTTTCTGGAGTGAGGTGGAATCTTAATGTTGTTTTGATTTGCATCTCTTGAATGACTAGTGATGTTGAACATTTTTTCATATATTTATTTGCCATTTTTATTTCTTCGGTTACTTGCTATTTTTATTTCTTTGTCTGAGAAATAGTTATTCATTTCAGATGTCCATTTTTGGATAGGGTCTTTAAATTTGGGGGGTTTGATTTTTTTGAGTTCTTTATATATTCTAGATGTTGGACCTTTGTCTGAGGGACAGCTGGCAAATTTTTTTTCCCAGTCTGTGGGTTTTCACCCCACTCCATTGGTGATTTCTTTTGCTGTGCAAAAGCCTTTTAACGGAATGTGATCCCAAGCACTGATTCTTTGTATTGCTTCCCGTGCAGTCTGGGTTCTGTTCATAAATTTTTTTCCTACCCCTATGTCTTCAAGAGTTCTTCCTATTCTATTCTCCAGTAGATTTAGTGTTTCTGTTTTAATGTTTAGATCTTTGATCCACTTTGATTTTAGTTTAGTACATGGTGAGAGACATGTACCTAGTTTTGGTTTTCAGCATGTGGCAAGCCAATTTTTCCAGCACCATTTATTAAAGAGGTTATTTTTCTTCCAGGAAGGGTGTTTGGCTTCTTTGTCAAAGATGAGGTATTTGAATGTTTGGAGTTGTTTCTGCATTTTCTAACCTGTTCCATTGGTCCTCGGGTCTGTCTTCATGCCAGTACCATGCTGTTTTTATCACAGAAGCTTTATAATACAATTTCAAGTCGGGGACTGTGATGCCCCCTGGCCTATTCCTATTGCTTAGGATTGTTTTTGCTATTCTTGGTCTCTTCTGATTCCAGATGAATTTCATGACTGCCTTTTCTAATTCTGTGAAGTATGTTATCGGTATTTTGATTGGAATTGCATTAAATCTGTATAGTAATTTAGGAAGTATGGCCATTTTCATTGTTTGTTCTTCCTACCCATGAACATGGGATATCTTTCCATTGTCTGAAATCCCTTTCAATTTCCTTTCTTAGAGTACTGTTGTTTTCAATGAAAACATCTTTTATTTGTTTTGTTAGCTAGATTCCTAAGTATTTCATTTTTTTGATGTGATTGTGAAAGGAATATCTTCTGTTATTTCTTTCTCAGTGAGTTTGTTATTGGTATATAGGAATGCTATATAACACCCAACTTTTGGATGCTGACTTTGTATCCAGCTATGCAACTGAATTTAGTTATTAAATCTAGATGTTTTTTGGTGGAATTTTTGGGATCTTCTATGTAGAATATCATGTCATTTGCAAATAATAATAGTTTAATTTCTTCCTTTCTAATCTTTATTCATTTGTTTTTCTTTCTCTTGCCTGATTGCTCTGGCTAATGTTTCTAGAACTATATTGAATAATAGTGGTGATAGTGGACAACCTTATCTTGTTACAGATTTTAGTGTGAAAGCTTCCAATTTCTAACCATTTAGTGTGATGTTGGCCATTGGTTTGTCATAGATGGCTTTTATCAGGTTTAGATATAGACCGTCTATTCCTAATTTCTGTAGAGTTTTTATCATGAATGGGTGTTAGATTTTGTCAAATGCTTTTCCTGCATCTATTGAGATGATCATGTGATTTTTGTCCTTGATTCTGTTGATATGGTGTATTACATGTATTGATTTGCATAAGTTGAACCATCCCTGCATCCCTGGGATGAATCCTACCTGGTCGTAGTGTGTAACTTTCTTGATAATCCGTTGCATTCTGTTTGCCAGTATCTTACTGAGAATTTTTGCAGCTATGTTCATTAGGGAAATTAGCCTGTAGTTCTCTTTTTCAGTTGGATCCTTTTCTGGTTTAGGAATCAGGGTAGTGCTTGCTTCCAGAATGATTTTGGAAGTACTGCTTACTTTTCAATTTCTTTAAAGAGTTGAGGAGTAGTGGTATTAGATCATCTCTGAATTTCTTGTAGAATTCAGCTGTGAAACCGTGAGGACCTGGGCTTTTCTTTGTTGGTAGGTTTTTAATTATCTCTTCAATTTCAATGGTTGACATTGGGTTATTTAGTATTTTATCTCTTCTTGATTCAGTTTTGGTAGTTCATATATTTCTAAGAATCTGTCCATTTCTTCAGTGTTTTCCATCTTGTTTGAGTATAGGTTCTTGAAGTAAGTGCTGATGATCCTTTGGATTTCCATAGGGTCAGTTGTGACTTCACCCCTTTCACTTTTTATTGCATGGATTTGGGTCTTTTCTTTCCTTTTTTTTTTTTTTTATAAGATTAGCTAAGGGTTTGTCTATTTTATTTAATCTTTCCAAGTACCAACTCTTTGATTAGTTGATTCTTTGTATTGTTTTCTTAGTCTCAATTGCATTAATTTCAGCTCTGATCTTAATAATTTCCTCTCTTTTTTTTTTCTTTTTGTGCTGGGGATCGAACTCACGGCCTTGTGCTTGCTAGGCAAGCACTCTACCACTGAGCTAAAACCCCAACCCCAATAATTTCCTCTCTTGTATGAGCTTTGGGTTTGATTTGTTCTTTTCTAGATGTTTGAGGTTCAACATTAAGTTGTGTGTTTGAGCTTGTTCTGTCTTCCTGATGGGGAGTTCAACGCAATGAATTTGTCTCGTAGCACTGCTTTCATTGTATCTCATAGGTTCCAGTATGTGGTATTGGCATTATCATTAAACTGTATAAGTTGCTTGATTTCTTCTTTAATTTCTTCTGTGACCCAGCTGTTGTTCAGAATGATGTTATTTAATTTCCATGTGTTTATGTGGGGTTTTTTTTGTTTCTGTTACCACTGAATTCCAATTTATTGCACTATGGTCTGATAGTATGCATGGGATAATTTCAGCTCCTTTGCATTTACTTAAACATGCTTTATGAGGTAGTATGTGGTCTAATTTGGAGAATGTCCCATGTGCAGCTGAGAAGAATGTGTATTCTGCTGTTGTGGGGTAGAACACTCTGTAGACATCTGCTAAGTCCATTTGTTCATCAGTTCTGATATTTCTTTGCTAATTTTTTGTCTAGTTGATCTGTCTGTTTGTGACGGTGGGGTAGTGAAGTCTCCCATTATGGTTTTGTAAGTGTTTATTTGATCTTTCATGTTCCTTAATATTTGTTTTATGTAGTTAGGTACACCAATATTTGGTGCATAAATATTAATGATTATTATTTCTTTCTCTTGGAGTTTTCCCTTGAGAAGTACATAGTAACCTTCTTTGTCTCTTGTGATCAGTCTTGGTTTGAAGTTCACTTTGTCTGAGATTAGGATAGCTACCCCTGCTTTTGTCTGGGTTCCTGCTGCATGAAACACTGTTTTCCATCCTTTGATTTTCAGTCTGTGAATTTCCTTTTAAGTTAAATGTGTCTCTTGTATGCAGCATATTGATGGATCTTGTTTCTTGATCCATTCTGCTAGTCTCTTTCTTTTGATTGGTGACGTGACACCATTTATATTGATAGTTACAGCTGTTATATATTGACTTATTGTTGTCATAGATCTCTTCTGTGTTTGGTTTTGTTTCACCTCAGTTTAACTGTTCATCTTGTCTGGTGGATTCTTTTTATTAGTGTCCTTGTAATTATAGTTTCCTTTTTCCTTTTCTAGAATATCCTTCAAAATATTTTGTAGAGGTGGTTTGGAGGTCATGAATTTCTTCAGTCATTCTCTGTCATGGAAATATCTTATTTCATTGTTGAATTTGAAAGATAGTTTGGCTGGGTACATCAATCTGGGTTGGAGATTATTTTCTTTTAAGGCTTGGAATATTTTGCTCCAGGCTGTCCTTGATTTAAGGGTTTGTATTGAGAAGTCTAGTGTGATTCTGATGGGTTTACCTTTATAGGCGATTTGGTTTTTTTTCCCCCTAACAATTTTCAGTATTCTATTCTTTTGTTGAATTTCTGGAATCTTGATTATTATGTCTTGGTGTAGATTTATTTTGGTCGTGGGTAACTGGGGTTCTATATGCCTCACTTATCTGTATGTCAAGTTCTCTTCTCATGCTTGGAAAGTTTTCTGTCATTACTTCTGTAAATAATCTTTTTTATCCTTTGCACTGTCGCCTTCTTTTTCATTTACTCCAACCAATCTTATGTTGTTCTTCTTTGCATCATCTTGCAGTTGTTGTACTGGTTTTTCATAGTCTCTAGCTATTTTTAAGAAGTTTTCCTTTTCATGGTCATAAAGTGCAGTCCTTGCTTCTAGGTCTGAGATTCTGTCTTTGCTTTCATTTAACCTACTGTGTATACTTTCAAGAGTGGTTTTTTAAATTTCTTGGACGTCTGTTTGAATCTGTTTCATGGGTTCCATTTCGTTCCTCAGTTGAGTGGTCAAGTTTTCCATTGTTTTTCTAAACTCCTCTGTTTTTCATCTGTGTCTAAACTCACTAAGCGGGTCTTTCATTATGATCATCATCTCTTTCTTAACTTGGCCTATTATTTCTAATCTGATCTTCTCCATAGCCTCATCCATCTGTTTTTTTAACTTCTGCTGCTATCATTTCTGAAAGTTTGGTTGGGTGTTTTCTGATTTCCTCTATTTCATTGTCCTCTGGATTTCTTCTGGGTGGGCTGGGAGTCTGGGGTTGTATTTTACTGCTGGGTCTCATTTTCTTTGTATCCATATGTATTTTCCCCCCCTTTTAGTTTCAGTGTTGATTTTTATATTTTGTTTTTGGGAGGTTACTTGAAGGCAAATATCAATGCCTTCTAAGGAGAAGTCTGTTCCTTCAGTGTCTTCTAGGTATATGTGGTTCTTGGCTTTTGTGTCTGTCTCAAGACCCTGGATTATGTTAATGATTATTATCCCAGATATTACAGTATTACCATATGACAAAGTACAACTGGTTATAACCTGTATGACACACTTGTTACATTAGCAATAACAATAGCATTAATTACATTCATGAAATTTACCAACTGTGGTAACTTTGCATCTTTAACCATAGGAGCAAGATCAACACAGTTATAAAGCAGAATCCAATATAACCAGGAATTTGCATGTAGTGGGTTTCCCGTTAGTAAAGTAGTTTCTACCCTGAGTTTAGGAGGGATAATGAGGGATAGGAAAAGGTAGAGGTGTCAATGAAGAGAGTTCTAGTAGAGACAAGACTTAAGGATAAAAGGATGTTACTTATACTTCAGGGAATTTGAGTAGATAGTTTAGGAAGAGTGAAGGGTGGGAGTAATGGGTCAAACCATATAGAATCTAGACAATATTCACTCAGATGAAAAATGAAAAGGAGAGAGAAAACAAAAAGAAAAAGAAAAATCAGAGCATTTGGTTGAAGAAGGAGAGATATGAGCAAGGCAGGAGTCAATGAAAGTAAAAACCTAAACAACAAAAAGAAGAAAGGATAGATAGAAAAGAGAACATATCAGACAGGTAACAGAATGAATAAGAGAAAGAAAAAAGAAAAGGAGAAACAAAACAAATATGTAAATATTATATATATATATATATATATATATATATTATAGATATATATGGATTTCTCTGATGCCCACCCCTCTGTGGTGCACAGGCCAAAACCTGATTCTGTGCTTCTTAGCCCTGCCAAGTCTGCAGTGGTTAGTGCTGGGTATGGTGTCAATCCTGGCCTTCAGGCACAGAGTCTGGGGCAGTTTTCAGCCTACAGTTCTCTGGGAGATCCTTGGTAGCCTGCCCACATCTCCTTACCCTTTATGTCTCTAAAACTTTCCTCAGTGGTGCGAGTATTGTTGGCTCCACTTGGTAGTAATGACTTGGATCAGAAGAGAAGCGAAGAAAAAAAAAAAAAGAGAGAGAGAGAGAGAGTAGCAATGGTGCCTTCTGTCCAAGATCTTTCCCACATTACTTGAATTTCACCCTGCCAGTGTGCAGGTGGAGCCAGCACGGATCTGCAGCCCAGGAGCCTGCAGACCAGTCAGCTCAAGCCTCTGAGTCTGTCAGTCAAGTGCCAAGTCGGCCCTGGAAGTGGTGTTAATTTTCTTGATCTTGATAACTATATTGTGGTTAGGTAAAAGAAAATTTTCCTTCTTAGAAAATATACCATGAGATATTTATGGATAAAGAGATACAGCACCTGCAAATTATTTCCAAATGTTAAGGGAGACAGAGAAAGAGAGAGAGAGAGAGACAGAGAGAGAACAAGAGGATGATAAAGAATAAAAATGGAAAGAGACAATAAAAATGTGTAAGAATTTTTATTATCGCAAGTTTTCTATTAGAATAAAAATTTATCAATATAAAGTTTAAGGATAAATAAGTTGCACAACCATTATCAATATATTTAATGCCATTGAACTGTGTACTTAAAATGGTTCAGGGGAAATATGTGTAATTTACAATAAAATATTGGATACACAAATAAGTGTCAATAAAAGCTATTTTATAAAAGACAGTTATTAGGAAAAAGCAGCTTGTTTACTCTCACTAGTTGCCCAGTGAGCACCAGGGAGAGGACCCCTCATCCCCAGCTCAGCTTCCCCAGTTTCACCTACCTGCAGCCGACTGCACCCCGAAAATATTAGTATTTGCCTGACTCTTTCAATAGAAAGAGACCATGTAACTCTCACAAAAGTTGAAGATAAAAGTTCACATAAATTTTATCATAGTATGTTGTTACAATTATTCTATTTTATTTAGTTGTTATTAATCTCTAACTGTGCCTAATTTATAAACTAAAATTTTTCACAGCTTTGTATATAGAGGAAGAAGCAGTCTACCTCAGACTCAGTCCCACTTGTGCTGTTGGGCATCTCGTGGGGTCTGGGATAGCCCCCCGCAGACAGGGAAGGGCCACGCATCTATGGGACGTGAGCCCGCTGAATGAATGTGAGGCTGGCTCTAGGAAGTGACATCAGGCATCTGTGAGGATGGCAGAGTAAGCATGTTCCTACCTTCCAAGTCACCATGGAAATGATGGATGGATGTGGGTTTTCCTTAAGAAGGAAGCTATAATCATAACTAGAAGGGGGAAACTGAGTGCCACCAGCCAATCAGACATTCAGATGGATCCTGCAGATGGCCTGAGGGTCAGGGAGCTGAGCTAAGTAAAAGCTGAAAAAGCTTCAAGTTCCAAGCCAGCCCATCCCAGGTCAGCACAGGGTATGAGGCTACCTGGAAGGCTTTGTCACTTACCTGGAAGTAACATATGTGATACACATGGCATAAAAGATACAGGGCTGGCAAATGGACCCATACAACTGCCAACACCTTATACTTTACATAAAGTGGTAAGATATTAACTCATAATAAACTGAAAGGTTTTAAATATTAAATCTCTAAAATAGTCATTCTCAAACTTTTTGTCTCAAGCCCCCTTTACATTCTTAAAAGTTATTAAGAACCCCAAAGGTCTTGTGCTAATTTAGGTAATGCCAACCTACTATTTACCATATTAGGAATTAAAAGGAGATAGTTTATATATTTATTTATTTAATGTAACAAAAATAAACCATTTCTTAAACGACATTTTCATGAGTGAATAACTATTTTCCCAAACAAAACCATTTTCTTTTTGTTAACCTTGTTAGACATTTTATAAATCTTCTTAGTGTCAGGCCTGATGGAAGACAGCTGGGTCCTCATATCTACTTCTATATTCCATCTGCTCAAAAATGCCATTTTTGAAGTACATGAAAAAAATCTGACTTCCCTCAATACTCAGGTTAGGAAAGGAAGGAGTAATTTTCACTTCTGACCCATGTATGAAAAATATCAGTCACTCAAAAGACAAGAGAACCACCAGAAAAGGTGACATTGGATATAGGAAACAGCAGCATAGTATATGGGCAAGAATTAAAGAAAACTTGAAAGAATTAAAAGCAGCAAACTCTTAATGACTTCAGATTGTGTTTTCTTTTCCATGAGCCCAGTGACATCCTCGGGCTATTCAGTTCAACACATGCACGTGCGCGCGCGCGCGCGCACACACACACACACACACACACACACACCCCTGCCCACAATCTTACTATTAATGTTATTTATTGGTCTTCAATTTTTAGAACCAACTACGTGAAACATGAAATTATTCATTACAGTTACAGAAAAATGTAAATTTTACAAACCTTGATAATTTAAAAATAATAATCCAACTAACAAAAACTTGGAAAGGGAATGAGGGAAATGGAAGAGAGAGTATGTGTTCAAATGTCCTATTTTTCATATAAAGTTAATGGATAGTAAATTTATAACTTAATCAAGAAATTGTGGCATCAGCATATTATTCAAAGTTATAATGATGACCTTTATGGCGATGAAAACCCAAAACTGTGTGTGGTGACTGGCCCTGGAGAATGGCAGCGAGAATAGGGGGAAAGAAAGTTCTTTATTGAGTGTCCTTCTGTATTAAGCGCTTTTTCTTGCATACAGTGAGTTGCATTGTGACAAAAATACTTTTGTGTGTGTTGTACTGGCTGAACCCAGAGAGTACTAAGCTACATCTCTCCTCCTTGAACTTGTGATCTTCATGCCTCAGCCTCCTGAGTAGCTGGGATTACAGGCATGTACCATCAAGCCCAGCACTTATTTTTTTTATTTAAAGAAAGAGTTACCACATCATTAGAAATATTTTATTTGTTTGTTTTTTTTTTGTTTTGTTTTTTGTGGTGCCGGGGATCGAACTCAGGCCCTTGTGCTTGCAAGGCAAGCACTCTAATCACTGAGCTAAATCCCCAGCCCCCATTAGAAATATTTTATAAACAGAACAGCTTTTTGTTGACTTAACAACATTTGTGATTGTGTTTCTAGCTGTCTTCTGTGGGCGGAGTCACCAAAAGACGTCTGACCTGAATCACATTTTAAATCCACTGAATGAATGGGATATCCATGGATGATGGAGTCTTTTATAAAATTAATGCCTGCCCCGGGATTTGTGTATCTTTATGACTTGCTTTTGCTTTGTGTTGTTCTTTACTGACAGCTGCCTAAAATTAAAAAAGATTCAAAATGAGTCACATGGCTTTGTTTTCTTTTAAGTGAAATTCTGAGTACTGGGGTTGATGTCAGAGTGAGGAAACAACTACTTCTGGCTTTCTGAGGGCTGCTAAGCCACCGCTCTTCTGGTTATTCGGGAAGTACAGCACCTGGATCCAGTGACTGCGACCATGGACAGGAATGTCACAGAGGTTTTACATGGGTGAATGGTTTTACCCTGCTGTCTTCTTCTTTTTTTTTCTGTCTGTGGGAAAGAAAACACTGATGCACCAAGATAAAAACAAACACAGTCAATGTACAGAGGGCCTGCGATGACTGTGCCAGGTACACTCTGAGGTCCCCAGGGCGCAGAATGGGGAGATGCTGTGGACTCTTAAGAGGTGGGGCTTACTACTCACTGGGAGCACAGCCTCCAGCAAAATGTGGGACCTCAGGCCCCTCTTCTTTCTCCCTCTCCCTCCCTCCCCCTCTCTCTCTCTGTCTCTCTTTTCTGTCTCAAGATGTGCTCAAACTGTGAGCTAAATACACCTTTTCTTCTTATAAGTTCACTGCCTCAGGTATCTCACTGTAGTGACAGGAACCTGACTGATGTCAGATCTTTGTCCTCAGCATTGGTAAAATTTCCTATTTGCATTATCCTACTTGAAATGTATCAGTGCCCAAGTGCAGGCACCCTCGGAAGACTTTTCACGTTGAGCTATTCTAAGCCACAATCACTACAAACATATGTCTTCCATGAAGCCATTAAAATCCAGGAAGAAAAAAAGCAACACTTTTGAGAATTAGATTAAATTGCACATGATAACTGTTGAAGAGCAAAAAGAGATAATAAATTGAACTATACTGAGGTACATGTATTTCCTTAAATCTAACTACAATTCATTTATATTATTCTACAAATACAGAACTGTCTAGTGCTTAAACTCTTAGCCTGAAGAGATGGATAGTAGTCCGGGAAAGTACAAAATGAAGCTCAACGCAGCTCTGCACCCCACAGGAAGCCAGACCAGAGTCCCAGCACCACCTAGTGGCCCCTTACTCAAATTACAAGAATAGTACCAGAGACAGAAACAGCATCTAGGATCGTCCCTGCAAGTCCTTCTATGAAGTGATGGCAAAGACACTATTTTTTCTATCTGGCCATGATGCCCCGAGGCAGTAAGAAGTTCTGAAGTCACCTAGCCCATTCATTCACAGCTGGGCACAATATTTCTTTTAAATTTCCATATCTTATGTTATGACAACTTAAAATCTTACTGGCCTGGGAGAGACTGATCCTGCCAGGGCTCTCCAGTTCTTAGAGATAGCAAAGGGCTTGGACAGGAGCATACTTTCATGTGCAGACCAACCAATTCTGACTCCACAGCTCCAGCTATGCCCTTATCTAATTCTCCTACACCAAGTCACTGACTTAAACCACCCCATGGCCAGAAAGCTTTCCTACAATCCAGAGACTCCTGGAGTTTTTCAGGTGGTCCTGGTCACAGCCTGTTTACTGTGCCCGGCCGTTCCTTTCCTACAGAAAGAGGCCCCAAAAGACTTTGGCCTGGCTTCCTGCCCCACCCACCCGCTCCAGTCCTCGGCCGCCCGTCCAACCCTGGTGCTTCCCTCGTGCCCTGCGTGGCATGACCTGTCCCTTTGTCTTAGGAAATAGAAGGAATTAAACTCTTTCAGGATGGGGGTGTAGCTTGGGAGTAGAGCTCCTTCTAGCATGCACAAGGCCTTGGGTTCAATCCTCGGCACCCCCCCCCCAAAAACCCAAGAAAGAAAACAAACAAAAAAACCTTTTAACGGCTTTGCCTGTCTGTGTTTTCACTGTCTCCTCAATACATTAAAATTCTGTAGGCACAAATGAGACATAGAACCCCGCCTAACTCATTTTGCCCCAGTTTCTAGGTAGGATACCATTATCCAGGAAATGCTTCCATTTTACTTTTTATTAATATGCAGCATTTTGGGTCCATGCATCTTTGTTGGAGCAAAATAACAAACTGGGCTATAAAACAGTAAGAGGGAGGCACAGAGGAGGAAGAGAAGGAAAGGCCAGTACGTATGTGAAAGGCCCCCCTCCTGAGACGTGGGGTCCAGAGCCCCTCTCTCTGTTGCCTCCCAGTTCGGGCTCTGTCCTTTGACCTGAGACCGTTTCAAGATGAAGCTGACAGCTCACATTCAAGACCCTTCACTTGCACTGTGTCCCTTCCAAAGATTGTATCTAATTTCGTATTGGTAATCTGTACCCTTTTGACTAAGGAGTCCTAAAAAGCACATAACGTCATGCTCTGCAGACACTGGGTGGATGAGGGGGCTCTGGGAACCCCGGATGGGAGCCCAGTCCTCCCATCCAACCATCTGGCCCGCGTCCTTATCTCTGAAGGGGGGGTAGCAAGACTGTCCTCAGTTCCTCTTCCTCTCTGCTTAGCTGCATTCTTCCCCCAGTAGTGGGACTGAACCCAGGGCCTTCTCACTGAGCTACATCCCTAGCCCTTTCTAATTTTTTTCTTTTTTTATTTCGAGACAGGGTCTCCCTAAGTGGCTAAGTTGCCCAGGGTGGGCTTGAACTTATGATCTTCCTGCCTCAGCTTCCCAGAGTGCTGGAATTACAGGTATGTGCACCCTGCCCCGTTAATGCATTCTTTTCTGTACACACTGATACAACAACACATTATTGCCTAGCATCGGGATACTGGACTCACTTTGCACACGGGCTATTTTTTTCTATTGCAGGTTATGAACCCAAGACCTTACTTATGCTATGCACATTAGCTTTGTAAAAATGCTAGGAATCCTGACAAAATACCTCATAAAAACGAGTTAGCTCTTAACTGTTCACTAGCTAATGAGGACTCAAAAGTAGAGCAAAGCTTTTGCGATGACAAAGCCTGGAACCAAGACTCAAAATTATATTATAACCTGAAGAATGGATCAACCCAGAGCTGGAGAAGGGGGTCACTGGCCAGGGCTCCAGTCCCGCTCCACCATGCTCTGCACGTCTTTGGGTACGTTGTTTGGCACCTCTGGACTTGGCTCCCAACAGGCTAAGCAAGGAGACTGGTGAGCCAGGGGGTCTCTGAGGACCCCTCTGTCTCCTGCCATGTTTGGTTCCATATGCCTCTCTCGCCGTTGCTATCTCCCTGTTCACTGCTGCTTTAATCACTTTCGTGTTGCTGGGACAAAATATCAGACACCCACAATTTAAAGGAGGAGAAGTTTGTTTGGCTCACGTTTCCAGTCACGGTCAATGAGCTCCAAGGCAGAAAAGGCAGGGCAGAGGGGCATGGCGGAGGAGAGCTGCTCACAGCATGGCGATCAGGAAGCAGAGAGAGACAGGAGAACCCGGATAGGGAGATGTACCCTTCCAGCTCATGCCCCCAGTGACCTGCCCTTTCAACAACACCCCACCTCCCAACAGCAAGTCAGCTACGTCGCCCCCATGAGTCACTCATCTTCCAAAAGCTCCACCTGGGAGCACATTCTCTATCCAAACCCTCACAACTGTAGGCCCAAACTTGACTAGACTCTCCTTCTCTTATGGTGCCCAGCTAATCTAGGTTAGTCGAATTGAGAAGGGCTGAGAGAAAGGGAAGAGAAGACCAAGAAGGGAACAAGCAGGTGGTCAGGCAGTGCTGGACACTGTACAGGAAGACAAGGGGCAGGGTCCGAGGTGGGTGGCACCCTGGGACCCAGGCGTGCCCTCCTCCCACACTCACACACTCTGTGTTGCCAGGTCGCAGAGGATGGGAGATGCCACCCCAGGTCTTCAGCTTGACTGGCTAGGCTGAGTCATGCGTATATTTGCCCACTGACCTTTCAGATTATTGAGTCCACTACTCCCGGACTGAATACAAACTCTCCACCTTAATTTTACTGTTGGCCAATATTTACTGAAGCATTACAAGGAATCAATTGCTATGCTAAATGTTTACATGAATGATCTCCTATAATCTTAATTCTCTTGGGAAGTCTCAACCAATGTAGCCATTTTATAGGAGAGGAAACGGAGACTTTATGAGGTGGTTTGCCCAAGGTCGCCATGGGTTAGAGCCGGTACTGGGACCCAGGCAGCATATGTGTCCTTGGCCACCATACCATTCACTCTCAGATCTACAGCTCCTTCTCAGCCTCTCCATTTGTGACTGACCACCTTACACACACACACACACACACACACACACACACACACACACACACACAGAGCTGTCTCATCTGATCCTAAAATGATTAAAATCAAAGAATCTATCCACTTCTCTACCCACTTCACAACCTGGAGCTATTTTCCAGTCACAGTGACCAGGAGAAGAGTAGGTCAAGTCTGGGGCCCGGCATGGCACCCACTAGCCTGTCTTCCCATCACCCACTGCCTGCTTAATCCTATCTTCCGCAGGCCCCACAGCTCTTAGCACAAATCCCAGAATAAAGATGTAAAAGGTTTGCAGAAAACTCCAAGGGCTGCCTACTCCCAGAGCTTAGCTTCCAGCATGTTAGCCATTGACCTTCCCTGCACCCCCACCAGGCCCTGGGTTTACCATCTGGGTGGCTGTGCTGACACTACTGGAGCAAGAGGCATTAGCAGAAAAGAGTAAAGCTTGGGCCTTGGCATTAAACATGTCTGCTTTCAAAATGCTTCAGTCCTTCATTCATCAAAACAACCAGTCCACCCCAGAGTGCTGTTGCGAAAAAATTCAATGAGGTAATGCTCAAAACACAGAAAAAACCTACTAATTGGTAGCTACTTTTTTTTTTTTTTCAGTACTGGGGATTGAACTGAAGTCCTTTGCACTGAACTATACCCCAGTCCTTTGTTATTTTTTATTTTGAAACGGGGCTTGCTAAGTCACCTAAGCTGTGCTTGAACTTGTGATCCTCCTGCCTCAGCCTCCCAGAGTGCTGGGATTATAGGCATGTGTCACCACGCTCAGCTGCTACTAGTTTTCTGACCCTCCTATCTGGGATGTGCTTCCCAGGTTCGTCCTGTGTTCCCTTTCCCCCAATACTTCCAGACCTCATACAAATGGCAGCTCCACTCATCCCTCGCCAAGGGAAGTCCCCTGGGTAGGACCAGCACTGAGAAACGTCTCCAACTCAGCGAGCACTTTACCCGGGACTGGGGACACAACACGAGTAAGATGTGGCCTTGACTGCCAGTCACACCCAGAGGGAAACAGGTCAGCCACACACCAGAGAAATCACACCAGAGGTATGAGAGAGACCGGGCAAGCTAGACAGTCGGAAACCCTCCGAAAGGAAGCCCGCCAAGGAGGGTCCTTCCTTGCCAAGGACGAGGCCCAGGCCTCCCCAGGGAGCGAACAGCTCGGGAAGACTAACGAGCTATCTGTAGGGGCAATTCCGAGTTTCCAGTCACTCCTGTCTCCGCAGCGCAAATACTTCCGGGGCTGGTGTGAGGCGCTCCGGGATGAGGCGCAGGAGCAGACCGGCCGGCAGGAAGGGCAGCTGCGCTTTATTGAGCACTTACCTCCTGCCAGCCGCCTGCTGCAGTCTCACGGGGGTCGCCAGCACGTTCGGCTCCCCCATCGCCCCTGCCCTCTGGCTCAGGACACTCCTGGACCCTCCTCTTGCTCTGGCGTGAGGATTTACACTAGTTCTCACCCTCCCCACACACCGGGAGAGAAATCCAAGGGGCAGGGAAAACTTCGAGTCCTGGCTTCAAGCAGCTTCCCAATAAACACCGAAGGATAGTTTTATTTATGGGTTAGGGGATCAACTCCATTTGTAGGGAGAGCTGCTTCAGTCCTATACATACATGCTGAGTATTTAATGATCAACAGGGAGCAGAAAAGAAATTACAGAAACCCAGCAGACATCAGGAGAGCCAGAAAGCCACCGGACTTCAGTGCACACGAGTTTTTCAGGATAGCTTCGTTATCTCGGTTAAACCCGAATGCCAAAATAAACTTCTGCGATAAGGCTCCCGCTCGGCCCCGCGGGTGACCCCGCCTGCGGCTCCATCCCAAGCCCGGGCCGCCGCCTACCTGCTGGGCCGCCTCGTGGAAGAGCTCCCGCGCCGGGGGCAGCCGGGCCATCCTCGGAACCGGAACCGGTGCGCGCTCGGAGGACGGGAGCCTCCTGGAGGGCGAACCCCGACCTCGGTCAGACGGCTCCTCCTCCCCTCGCCCTCCCTCCTCGGGCACCTCCCTGCGCGCCGGAGCCCCCCTGCCTGCACGCAGACCCGCCGCGCCGGGGCCACAGCGCCGGCTCGCCCGCTGGCCCCTCCGATGTGTGGGGCGGGGCGGGAAGGTGCAGGCGTCGGGGCCGCGCGGAGGGACCCGACCCGCAGCCGCCCCTCGCCCCCCGGCCCGCGCGCCTCACCTGCTCCCGGCCGCAGCTCCCGCCGGCCCGCCCCGCCGCCACGTGGCTGCGCGCAGCAGCCGGCCTCGGTGCAGGTGCGCGGGGCGGGGTTCGGCGGCTCCCTCCCGTCCCTCCCCAGAGCGAGGAGGGGCGTCGGGGGGAACGGTCCGCCGCCCTCTGCCGCTCCCGCTGGGACCCGCGGTTCTGCCACCAGCTGCAGCGCTGCCTCCTGCAGAGCTGCCGAGGCCTTGGACCCAGCGCTGCGGGCCCCGGGGTGCCCTTTTGGGCGGCCGGCCGGCAACACCCAGGTTGGCAGGCGGGGGACTTCTGTCGCTGGGAAAGTGAGGTGTAGGGCGGGGTTGCCCTGGCCACCTTCAGCAAAAACCAGAACCACCTTTCCAAGGGTGTAAAGAGGTTTCCGGGGCTTCAGGCGGCAGGAAAACCAAATGAGCATACGGAGAGATGACATGATCTCGTCTCTGATCTGGAGGCCTCCTAATCCGAAATAACTCGCGAGGCATCCACGTGGGCTTCTGTGAACAGGAGGGCAGCTGGGAGTGCTTCCCACGCCCACAGGCCTTTGTGTGGAGTCCCTAAAAATAGAGGTTATTCTTTTAAAAACAAAAGAGAAAGCAAAGCCACCGAGCGCAGGCAGAGCCCTAAACCCTCCTTTCTGATCCAGCAAAGCCGTGTGCGTGTGAAGGTATATCACACGCAAATTTGCCATTTTAACCCTTACATCGTGTGCAGTTCGCTAAAGCTTGAGTCAGTCACATTCACAGTGTTGTGCAGCCACGCTCTTTCCACAATATTTCCATCACCCCAAAGAGAAACTCTATTCTCACTAAGCAATAATTCCTTGCCCCCAGCCCATGGCTCTAAATTTTTGAATATTTCCTAAAAATGGGATCATACAATTTGTCCCCTTGGGTCTGTCTGTTGTGCTTAGCACAGTGTCTTCAAGGTTTGATCACGTTCAAAATCTCTTCGGCGGCCCCTACAAGAGATGAGAACTCCAGGGTGAAGGACAGACTAGCCCTCTGTGAACAAGGGGCGGGTGGCTGGGTGGACAGACTAACATGGTAGTAGAATCCACAATGAATCCCAGCTGCGTGGCCAGTAGAGTCGTCCTTCTTACTCACTTTTGGGCCATGCATGTCACTCTTTTGTGTACGTTGACTCTAAGCTGGTTTCTCGTTTGCTGTCACTTTCAGATGAGTCTCCCCCCAGAGTCAGTGTGAACCATACAGGATCCACATTCAATTCTGTATCAGCTGAGTTTAAAACATTAGAAAAGGAAATCCAGCCCTCTTTATAACTACCTTCTTCCTGCCACCTATCATTTTCTGAATGACTGAGGCCCCCTCAAAGCTTATAAGCACCTTCTAAACCTTACAACAATCTCTCTCCTTTATGTTAAAGATAAACTCAGTTAGAGAAACACACATTTTTTTTGGTCATTTGTAAAGAAAAAAGTGTGTGCTGCTTAATGTCAATTTATCTTATAACAATGATACCAAGTTTTTAAAAAAGCTATGTTTGTATTGAAAAATAATATCCTGTGTATCTTCAAAACAGAACATCTCCATCTTCAAGATACTACCCTACATGACCTAGTAGAAAGATACTCATTGCAGCATCAATTTGTAGTAGTTGACGAAAATGAGAACAACCTAAAAGTCTATCAACAGAACACTGATTAACATTATGGTACAGCCAAATGAGGATGGGCAGCGTTAGAAAGGACTAGGTAGTTTTGTTTGTACTAATGTGGAACTCTGTTCACATACTATTATGTGAACAAGTTGCAGAATAATGGATATAGTGTGTTATTCATATGTTTACCTATGTGTAAGATGTGTATAGAAAAATACATGTTAATATGTTAATAGTGTTTCTCTCTAGAGCCTGGAATTGAGATAGTAAAGTGGAAGAAGAAACCCACTCTGGTGTATAAATTCCGGATTTTTATTAATCTTTTTTTCTTACAGTGAGCGCATGTTGTTTTGGAATCTGAGGGGAAATGAGTAAGAAAATTAAAAAGAAAAATAATATGGATCAGGTCGTGTTTTCAAAGATGGCTGTACTGATATGTTCTATCCCGTGTTCTCTTCTTACAGTATGGAGTTGGGATTCCTTCAGAAGGAATGAGGTCTGTATTCACTCCCACTGGGCTGGGGTGGACCTGTGTAAGTGTCTACTGAAAATGGAAAAAATAACACCTCTTAACTTCGTACATGAAGGCACAGAAGCATCAAGGAGTCCATTCGGCTTCCTCACTCCTACTTACTCTTGGGATTCAGCTGCCATGTTGTGAGGAAGCCCAGACCACAAAAGAGGACACACGTGGGTGATCCTGGCAACAGCGGGCTTCGCAGCCAGAGACATGAGTGACACAGGCCTTCAGATGATCCTGGCCCCTGCCAAGCTCCCAGACAATGCCGGCTGCCCTCCCTGGGCTCTGACTGAACTCCTGACGCACAGAAACCATGAGAGAGAATAAAGTACTGTCCTTGTGTTAATCTAGTAAGTTTTGCGGTGATCTGTTATACAGTAGGTAACAAATACATAACACCGCCAAACAAGGTGAAAATGTTTTGTTTTGTTTTAAAGTATTCTTGATTCTTGTTCATTTCAACGTTTAAATTTCCTCTAACTTCAGCCTAGCCATGTAAAAAATGTTATAACATTCACCTTTCTATCTTTTCCTCTTCAGGAACAACTCAAGCCCAAGTTGAAGCACCCAGTAACGAGGCTGTTGCCCTGCAGGTCTTACCTCCGCCTCTTCGCTTCCAGTGCTTGGTGCTGAGAATTGGTGTGAAGGCTGGAGAAGAAACCACGTCTTGAAATCATTTGTCAGAAGGCCTGAACCCTGGGGCGGGACTGGAGCTGGGACAGAGCCAAGCAGAATGGAAATGTGGGAAAAGGTTGAAAACATCACATCACGACGTAAGTGTGTACATATAAAAACATATCTCCAAGCCCAGACCCCAGAGCCAGGGCCCGAGTGCCTCAGGAAGCCTCGGTTTGTCTGCTATGTGCTATGCTTCACAGTTACCAGTTTTGGCTTCATTACTTCATTGGCCGGGGGGTGGGTGGGGCTGGGCACCAGCATTTTTCTTGAATCCCCCCAGTGCTTCCAAAGTGCAGCCCATGCAAGGAGTACGGACTTTCTAGCCCCATAGTCCCCCCTCTCCAAAACACCCCAGAGCTTGAACACACCCTGTTGGCACGGTATCTTACTCTCATTGCAACCTTTGGAAAGAAGGGTGTGAAATCCATCCTGGAGAGATGACAAATATTTAGTTTGTCACTGTGCTGTCCCTCCTGGGCGCACACCAAACTGTTAAAAATTACAGGAATTCTGCACACACTCAGAGAAGTTTGCTGGCCCTGAGGAGGAAGACAGGATTTGAACCTTGGTCTGGTTCCAACACCAGGTGCTCTCCTCAACACAGTGCAGCCTTTTTAATCCAAGGGAGAAGACAAAAGTGAAAGAGGTCTCCTCCTTCCTAAATTTTGGGCTGCAGTCCCAGAGCCCCTGCTCAAAGACACAAGGCTGTGGGAAGGGCCGCTAGGCACGGCTGGGGGTTGGAAGTCAGCGCAGGACCCTCAAGAGTCAGACTTGGTTTTGGTTCCCCGGGGTAGGACCGGGTGGAGAGGGAAGAGCCAACGTGTCCTGCTGTCAGGTGTCCCCAGCTCCTGCAGAGCAGGTTTCTCCTCCAGGATCTGAGCTCTTTGTTGACTCTGGGAGTTTGCCCTGTGACGAGGGCAAAGTCATTCGCCTTGTGTCAGCCACCTGGCATCTGTCACAGGCCGGGACCTGGTGGGAGCTCAAGACAACATGGGATGTAGAGAGGAGCGGAAGTAGCAAGGTGCAGTTTGCCTCGTGACAACAGTGGCAGCCATCCCGGACTGTGATCCACATTCAGCATTTACTTAAGTGTCACACACGGAAGCCCCAGGGCCAGACCTTCAAAGTACAGAGACAGTCAGGGTTCTCCCTTTCACTAGGCAACCTTGCCCAAGGTCTTTAATGTTTCCTGGGCCCGGTTTCCTTATGCGTAACATGGAATTAATGATAAGACCTGCCGGGCCTGCCTGGCAGAGTTGTTACACGCTTTCTAGAATTTCCGGGGGACTGAAATCCAGTTCAGCTACCTGTTGTTTTCAGAACTACATTTCCTCTCATCTCGAAAATCCACGGTCCGTTTCTGTCCTATGGCTGTTATCTCCCGTGGGATGGGCAAGCTGGCTGTGGTCGGCAGTGAGAACAGGGCTGAGAGGCTTCCTGTGGGGAGCGGATGGCTATACAGGGCCAGGGAGGAGGCCCGGGAAGCTTCTGAAGGGCCCTTGCCTGGGCGGTATCTGCAGCGAGGCCTGGAGGCCAGTAAGTGGGTGTGCAGAACTGCACAAGACCCACCGCCGGCACCCGTGAGCCGACCCTGACTGCTCAGATCACAGAACATTCACTGAACCGAATGCCGCAGCAAGCAGGGTCATCTTCCATTCATAGACTACACACGTGGACCTTTTTGTTCTTCCCTTCATTGTTCCTGCACAATGGGAGTGGGAATGGGCTGGGCCCACTGGCCCTCTGGGGGAATCCCAGTCCATCCTACTCTGCGCCCTTTCTTCCCAGGTATGGAGGGCACCCAGGAGAAGGAACGGCCTTAACCTTCTGTCTTGGCCACAGCCTTTGCCCCTTTCGACACTCAGGGCTTGGGTACAGGCCCGGCACGAATCGAGAAGGTATTTTGTTCCCCACTAACTTGGATGCTTGTGCGTCTCCTTTGGGAATCTTGTTCAGATGCTTGTGGGAAGTGCAGTTCTATATGAGCACGGAATTCCAGCATTTCCACCTGACCGTGGCATCATCTTAATGGCGCTGAATCTCCAGCATCATTTCTGACCCTTCACACAGCACCGCCAGTGCCTCCTTTACTCACACCGCTCATTCACTTCCCCAGACCTGCTTACGTGCAAGGAGGCTTGACGCTCTGCACAGTGCTTCCAGGAAGCCTACAGACGAATCGAGGCTTCCCACAGTCTTCCCCTGATGAATAATCTAGTTTGCAGTTTTCCTGAAATATTAATACTAAAAAACACTAAAGTATCCCTAATTTGCATGAGAATCAGGCGGGCACCCTATCCCGTCAGTCGGCTGTTTCTGTTGGGTATATACCTGTGACAGCACACAAATACCATAGTTGTTCAAGAAGATGGAAACAAAGCAGCTAGCAAAGAAAGGAGAAACATGGTGAAAGAATAAAAGTAAGAGTAAAAATAACAAGTGAGAGAGTAGACCTATGCCCTCCACACACACATGCAGGTTGGGAAAGCAGGCAGCAGCATTCCAATCTCACCATCCAGGATTCTGCTTCTGCCTCATGGGGCTCCAGACTCCTGCTCAGGCTTAACAAACAGCTCAAGGATGAGAAACTGGGGACTTTCACCTCAATATATTCCCTTACTGCCATCTCACCAGTTATTGCTTGCTGGCCTGCTGAATCCAGACAGGTTAGTTTTCTGATACCTTCAGTCTTTTGAAAGACAATACTGGTTGAGTATCTCTCATCGAAAATGGGAACAGAAGTATTTCAGGTTTGGGAATATTTGCATAAATACGAGATATCGTGGGGATGGGATTCAAGTCTAAATATGAAAAGTAATAGTCTCATATGCACGTGATCTGAAGGCAACAATTTTTAGTGTTCCTGTATTTTGTCCTGTGTGAAACCTCCCACTTGTGGCGACATGTTGGTGCTCAGAAAGTTATGATTTTGGTGCATTTTGGGTTTTGGATTAGAGATGCTTGACTTGTCTGCCAGTCAGACATGTGTTGCATCTATGCCTCATATGAAATGAGGGCCCCTATACTTGTCCAACTCTGCTTTCTTGCCATTTGTCACATTTCAAAAATCTAAAAAGGGATTTACAATATTAACACCTTTCCACAAAGACTGGGCTGGGATGACTAATGAGGCCTTGTTCAGGTGGCTCCCCTACTTCTGTCTTCTAGCATCTTCTAGCACCTACTTCCAATGCCCTGGGGCAGTGCAGTGGTCCTGTGGTATTTTCACCTCAGGTTTGTGAATCTCCCACTCTGTGTCAGCCTCCTTCTTCATTCCCACAGCCCAGGCCTGAAACCTCAAATACCAAAAACTTGGTATTTGAAGTAGGGAGTAATGTCTGACAATGTTTTGTATTTCCACTGTTTGGTCTGTATATATTTTCTAGTGTGTGAATCCAATTTATTAAAATTGTATTTTCTACAAAAAAAAACAAACAAAAATTGTTTTTTCTAGAAGACCACCTTAAACTGAGAGTAACTGTAGTTACCCACTTGTTGCAGAACAAATGTAAATGACTCGGCCCAGCACCCGACACATCTTGTGACAATCACCATGTGCTTTAATCATCTACAATACCTGTGATTGATACCACTATTGATACTTTCCTGATGCCCGAGAGGTGGAGTAGCACGAGTCTATTGTTTTTATCTAGCACAATGCCTTTACTAAGTAGATCAGTGTTAATGCGTGCAGGATCAATGCTTATGCACCAGCAAGTGAAGATTCAAATCAATAGAAAACAGGTGTTACCATGCGTAATGCACTTCTTTGGTCCTTTCCCCATTTTTCTTTTTGTTCCTCCGGTACCCAGGGCCTTCACAGTTACATCTCCAGCCTGTTTTAAATTTCTTTAAATTCTGCGAGAGGGCCTCAGTCACTAGGTTGCCCAGGGTGGGCCTGGATGTGTGACCTTCCTGCCTCAGCCTCCCAGGGTACTGGGATTACAAGTGTTGACCCTGCACCCAGCTTCCCTTCCCCACTTGGAAAGGAGCAGCATAGTTTCAGAAGCTTCCAGATGGGAAAAGTCAGGGAAAAGTATAAAGGTTCATCGGTAGAAGTGGGTAAATATGCAAAGGCTCAGATGTTCTCTATTTTACAATTCAAGATCATTTAAAAACTTTAACTAGTCACTTGAAAATGCCATTCATGTTTACAGTATCACATTTCTCACCTCAGCTCTTACACATATGCACGTAAATCTCCAGCTGTGGGTAATTTTTACTCTAAATGTCCTTTTATTTGGAAATGACAAAAAGGCTACTTTTGAGACCTACATTTTAGCTTTAGTTCACTTAAAACTTTTCACTTCCCTTGACTCTTCATTCATCCTGTGGAGGTAATTTAATGTCTTACTAGGCTCACCAAAAGTGAACAGCTAGCACTCTGCTCGCACTGAGAAAGTTTAAAATTCTACCCAAACATATCATCAGAACGATCTTCATATTTATTTTTGTGCATGAGTTGTCAAGTAAGACTCAGTGACAACATATTAATTCAAGTGACTCCAATTTTATTTTTTTGTGTAATCTTCAGAAGGCAGGGAGAAGTGTCCTGTAGAGTCTATCTCCCCACCCCTCTCCCCACCCTCTGAATCATTCAAGAACTGGGATGGAGAAAATGAATTAGTAGACCGTCAGTGGTACCATCACGTACATTTGGTTACAGCGTCATGCTAATGCGCCAGGGCCCGAGGACCGGTCTCTGCCAGGGCCGGTCAGTTTAAGTTCCCAGGGACCCGGCTGCATTCTGACTGCAGGCAGCTTCTCACAACGCACCCTGTCACAAGGTACCAGCAAAGTGGTGGATGGACGAGAACAAACCTACCTACACTGAGGAAGGGGAAAAGTCCCGAGTAAGCTACTGCCAGTGCGTTAATAAATCTTATCTGTAAAGAAAAAATACATATATTCTTAGTTCCATGTTAAAAATATTTCAGGCCTAAAATATTCCATGACAGTAACACTCAATTCTTGCATTTTAGAACTGTCTGATAAATAACATTCCACACAAGACTACAGTAAAGGTCCTGGTAATTGTTACCCAATTTGTGTACTGCTAATTCCACACAGATATCCTTTCAACTATCTATTTACTACAGTTTTTTGCATATTTACTGTTAGTTATTTGGCTCAAAGTACTGTGAAAAATTCAGCTAGAAAATTATTCGTAAAACTGTATTCTGTATTTTATTTTTCAAACAGCCAGTGTCATTTAAAATGCAGAATTTGCAAATATAAGTTAGTCTAATAATTCAATTTAAAATAAAGCAAAACAACTTCTTTTAGTATCACAATACATAAACCTCAAATGGCAAGGTAAACTACATGACAATAGTGGCCAAAGCCGTGAAATTCAGCAAACCTCTTAGAGAACGCATCCATGTTCCATGGCGATGCATGAAACAAGCTTTTGCCGCATCATAAAGGCGCAGCGATTCAGTCATGGCCAGCAATACACAGGGTCAAGCAAAAAAAATTTTTTTTTACATTGACAAAAACATACTTAAGCAAACAAATGAACCCTCCCAATTGGTTAAAAACAATTCTACATGGAGGGCAAAATATATCCTAAAATATACTGGCTTACTAAATTTCAACTGTTAGGCTGTTGACTACTGATGTAAAAGTTTGTATTTAAAAATATCACCAATATCTTATTTAACAGTGAAAATTTCAATGTGATAACTATCATTGCAAAGCATTTTCACCTGAGTAGATTTTGAAATTTAGTGCTATCTTTCTGGGGAAGGAAAGAGCCAGTTTGTGTCTGACACCGAGTATGCAGCTGATTCCTTCACTTTGATCTATGGGTTGAAGACACACTCTGCTGTGACCTTCCTGAGACACACGGTGCCCCCTTTTCCCTCATCAGTTAGCTCTGTCATTTTATGAATTCTCAGTATTCATTAAGTATTTTCAATTAGCTCCCCATTCAAGCACAGCAACCCAATTCATTCAGTTCTATACAACAGTGTCTATATTATGTACACGTTTAATTATCAATAGGAAATAGAAAATAAAAATTTACAGTGATTGAGAAAGGGTCAAAAAATGGGATAAGAAAAGTAATACTGTATAATCAGAATATCCTATTAGCCTACCAGTTTCAACGGCAGGGTTTTTCTTTTATTAGCTGAAATACAAAGAAGTCATAGGGGAATCCCAGGAAAATAACACTATGTGTATCAGAAAATTCAACGTGCTCCATCATTGGGATTTCCATCACACATTTAATTTCTCCTGTACAATTTTTATAAACTTGTTTTTCTTTTCAAAATCATCAGATTTCCAGATTAAATTCAGGACTACACAGTATGCCCTTGAAGTAAAATGAGGTTACCTGCTTTATTTGGATACCAAGTTCCCTTCCAGACAGCATTAAAATAAAGACAAGTAAGACTACACAGATAAAATCCAGTATAATTCAAATCCAACAATGAAAAATTTCCCCCATATTGTTGCAAAATTCTTTCTACTGAAATGCTTTGCTACAATAATAAAAAGCATACATTACATATAAAAGATACCAGTGTACTAAAAAGTGACAGAAGTGGACTAGCAAATCCTTCAAAGCACATTATATAAATGACTAGCATTTAAAAACATTTCTCCTATAAAATGTAGGTCATATACATTTATAAATTGGCGGTTTTATTTCTAAAGCAGTGATGTGTGTGTTCAAATAGCTGTTCTGTACAGTATACTACTCACTTCAAACTACAATTTTGTTTTTCTTTGTACTGAAGTTTAAACTCATCTGATCGGCTGAGAAATCAAGTTGAAAAATAAGTATCTAAAACCAAAGTAGAAAGTCTAGAATTAATGAAATGTAGCTATGAAATATGAAGAGAACTATCTATTTCACAATGGAGCTGAATTCACCTCAAGACTTACGGGCTTGAATCTAAAACAGAAACAAATATTAAAATCCAAAGCAAATCACAAAGTTAGGTAGCAGTACAGAAGCAGGAAAAACCCACATCCCTTCCTTCAGTGTGACGGGCACTAAGTTTTGCGGTCTTCCTCCATCTTGCAGAAGAGTGGTAAGGCCATTCAATGCTCAGTGAAATGAGTACAGATGAAGCCAGACCTAGCCTGTCTCCTCTCAGCGTCAACTATGCTGTGTAAACAGTATTATGTTCCAAAAGGAGGAACAATGGAATCTGCTTATAAAAACTGATTAAAGATAATTATTATTAAATGAAATAAGGATAATAACTCTGAAATGTTTTTAGAACTTTCCTGATGCTACTTGTAAAGTTAGCACTGCTATGTATTATTGCTTACATACAGTACAACATCATATGCCTTCTAACATAAAGCAGTACTGTGATTTGTTTGTACATATTTACAGATTCTTAAAAACAAGCTGTAAAAACATTACATACTTTCAGACAATACAAATTAGCAATACAAAACAAATGGAATGCATAACAATAATAAACAGCATAAAGGAAGACTCACATGAAAGTCCTTGATTGTCAAGACACGTTTATATATAAACTCTAACTGTGCAGAATTAAAGATTCAATCATAGGTACATCCTTACTTGATGAACCATATTTACAGCATGGTATTGCATAAAAAAATAAAATAATGTTTACAGGGTTTTACTTTTTTATCCATTGGATTAAAGAAAGCAACAAACATAACAGGAAATGTTTGTCTGCTTTAGTTTGTTTCCTACCAACGTTTAAGTGAAAAAGGAAACATGGTTTTTATTTGCAGAATATAGCAAAAACAACTGGAAAATTATTTCCCTGAAATAAAGCAATTTGAAACGGAAAAGGTTTAAATTAAATTGCCAACTCAAAATTTTTCTTTGATTATAATAGTGCTTCTTCAAATACATATACTGTGGGAAAAAAAGAGTTCTAGTTTAAAATGTTCTAAGAAATGTAGTCTCACAGCAATGCATACTGTTAAAGTTTCCCGGCTTTTTTTTTTTTTTTTTTTAAACAGCCCTTTAAAAACCCAAATTAACAACATGAAAGAAGTGGCAAAAGATCTAACCTTGCTGGCACTTTGCAAGTGTCTCTCATCTGCGGAAATGAAAGCCTGCCCTGAGCACAAGGACTCTTCTACCTCTCACGAGGTAAAATGACCCAGCTGCTGGCATCCGGCCAGAGCTAAGAAGACGGATTCCTGCCTTACCAGGTAGCGCATCTGCGTGTAGACCCAAAGAATGCAGGAGCCACTCAAATACTTTAAACCAAATGAAATATATGTACAAAAAGAATTTAAGTTAAAAACACTTTGAGAAGATGTTTAAGAGACACTACCTCATCTTTTGTGATGTTTCCAGTCCTCAAACAAGAAAGTAGGACTGAAGGGAAAAAGCACACTTCGCTCACATTGATGGAAAGTGGATGGGTGTAAGAGCAGGTTTTTATAGAACAATTTGTTCACTGAGAGAAGCGAGAAACATGGATTGCAAAGGATATCTCATATCCTCCATGTTTCAATGTGAAGCAGCACAGAAGGCTACTTATTCTCCCTACTAATGCCCAGAGAGAAATTAACTTTCTGAACCAAAATGGGGAAACCCAAACTGCCGAGATGTTCATCATATGATGATAATACAAGGTAAGTCTGGTAGGCATTTAGAATTTCACAGTAAGAGTGATGACTATACGTACACAGTAAGTCAGTAAGTTATGCTGGCTAAGTATCAGTTATCTCAAGAATGCTTATAACCTGGTAGAAAAGTCTGCCATCGAGTAGAATTAAAGAAACGTGTTGAAGACAGGAAGGCAACACCTGAAATTTTGCTTGCATAACTACCATTTCCAAAGGCCTTTTTCCCTAAGCTTACCCAGACTGCTCAGCAATAACCATAGTATTAAAACTGTGCTGGTGATGTTAAACAAAAAACTTGACACTCTACCAAGAATGGCCTAAGTTCTTAATGGAACAAAATTTTTCATCAGGCTTTCAAAAAACTTAGGAAATTACATGCCTACTCTCACCAAAAGCACTTTGAGAAAAATACAAGTGCCTAGCTAGGGTGAGCAACAGTCCCGTTTTTAACATCTCACGTGAATGAATTCCTCTTGCAATTGTGTGATATACAACATCAATCTTAAGATCAATAATGGCAGAACTTAAACTATTTACTTCAAAGAAGTGTAAAATTCTTGAAAACTTTGGCAGCAAAGAAAGCTGTCAAATGGGAAAACTAGTATTTCAAGCAAAGCTTAATGACCAAAGTGTAGAGGAAACCACATAAAACATAATTTATACTCCATATATAAAACACAATATATTCAAAATAAATGAACATAAGTGAAGGATGTTAAGGGGGGGTATTTCTTTGTTCCCTTTCTTTATGAGAACAGTCTTGGGATAATATTAAATAAAAGAAAAATAATTTAAATGGATAACATATTCTACACTGAAATGAAGAATGCAGATTTACAGAGCCAATATAAAATTAAAATGGAAATTAACAAAGTAAAGTTTCATCTTCCAAGGGTACTGATTTTCATTTTCACTGGTGCTATATCACTATGTGCATTGTGACAAAGATGGTGGAAATTTAAAATACAAAAACCAAAGAAGTTGAAACAAATTAAAGAGGACAATAGATCAATATAACTAATGTTACTCTCCAAAAAACTCAAAACTGTCCAATGTGTAACTCAAACCATCATTCTCCAGAAATGTATATATATAAAAGCACTATTTATTGTACCATGCTGTATTATTATAAGACAAAGTATTAAAAAAAACATTCGTGGTATAAGGATAAAGTCTGTAGTTTATTTAGAATTTGAAATGCAACAAAATTTTTCCGATTACTTATCTAGCTGAAAAGAAATTGTAGTTACTGGAATTAGTAAACACTTTTGGTTTGTAAAATTGTAATGAGCAATGTTCATTAAAGAGTAACTCAATATAAAATAAGCAATTAAAATGCCCATTTCTTTAGTTCCGCTGGACACTAATTATAATCCAATCGATCAAGAGTCTAGAAAGAGGATTAAACCAGGTTTTACAGTTTCAAAGATACCCCAATTTTTTATTGCCAAAAATTAAAATTGTCAATTATGAGATGATTATGACACAACCATATCAAACCTAAAAATCTAAATCTTTTTTAATTTTGAGAAATCAAAAATACCAAATAGATTCTAAGTGCTCTATGTTAACTGAAGTGTATATGTAAAAGTAAAATACAGTTAAGCTTTAAAACGTGGAATATACATTTTGTGTAAGCATTATGTTCTTGGGAATGTAATCTACAGAATACTTTTTACTAAAACTTCAAAACCTTGTTACTTGCACATGAAAAATCATAAAAAATATCTAGGTACAACTGTACAAAGAAACTGACACCAGTATGCATACTTCCACACAGAAGGGACTGCTTCAACAGCTGTGTATTTTGGTAAAGGTTTTGAAAGTATGCATATTTTAAAAGTAATTAGGCTTTTAAATAGTGGAGTCTTAGACTATCAGATTTTTATTACTTTTTTTCTTCAAAAAAACACATGTCAATATAATGCAAAATGAAAATCAAGGGTATATGGCATATCATTCTTTTTAAAAGGTGGTTTCTTGGTTTCTTTTTCCCCCTATAAGGACAAACTAATTTAAGCCATAATCTCTTGACATTTAAACTTTTAAGTTTAATCAGATTCCCTGCTGAAGTGCAATGACTATGCTGAAAAACTTAGAAACAGTATGAGTAAATTTCACACAATTACTAATCTCCTAAGAACGTACAATGTTATCAGTTAGGAAACAATTGTGCGAAAGTCTTTTTTTTTTTTAACTCGGTGTAGGTGGAATAGCAAGTTTCTGATCTAAACGAGTTATGCACTGCTCCTAGAAAGGTGACAACATGTAAGGCAGTTCAAAGAATGCTGACTAACCAAACAAAATGCAGTTATTGGATTATCTTGCTATTCATATCAGCTTAACTTGTTATAACGCATTGCTCTTAAATCTGTACAGCACTCCATTTACACAGAGTAACCCCACTCTTGATTAATCTGTTCTAAAGTGCCAGTATTATTTACACTTTTTTTTGTTTGTTTGTTTAGCCAAAAGTCTGGCCAGTTGTGGCATCTGGTGAAGATGTCATCCCAGCTCTGTTATCATTTACATTCACCAGGGGAAATTCTGAAAATTCAGCACTTGTCCCTGGTCCCCGAAGGTTCACCTGTCCATTGGCAGTGCTAAACTGAGTAGCTATTCCAGCTCTAGACCCATGATATGGGGCACGGAAGGGCTGTTCGAACGAGCTCATCTGGTAAGCTTGGTGGACAGGCTGAGCCTCAGCTTTCTTCTGAGAAGTCACTTGATCCAAAAAGTCCTGTGTGGATGTGGCAGAAGCATGGTTTGTCTCATCACCTGAAAAGGGAAATGAGTGCTGTGAATCACCAACTATGAGTCCGAAGTGAGACTTATCTGGAGTTGTTCTTAGTGGAGAATTCATTCCTGATCGAAAGCTATTGATAGGCATGGCTGCATAGACCTGCTTGTCTATGGAAGAGAATGCTGGCTGGTTTGGAAGGGTCTGGTTATCAGTCACAAAGTTAAGGCTCGGGCTATTCAAATAGGCATCGTTTTGGCTAGTTCTGTCCAAAGCCTGCTGCAGAAACTTTGAGTATTCTTGCAACATGTTGGCTTTATCTGACGAGGATGCTTGGGAGCTTGATCCGACGTTCTCTGATGGGGTGACCTCGGGGACTTCTGAAGAATTTATTGATATGCTAGACGTCACTTCAGTGTCTGCAACACTGAAGGAAATCTCGTGCTGTCCATTAGCTTTATGAGAATAATGATCCAACAGAGTCTGCAGGACCTCATCTGGAATAACATTCTTATCGTGATTACTCTTAATCTCCACATTCAGCGCCTGTGAATCTAGTATGGATGCTGTGGTGCTTTCATCAATAACACTCGCTACCGCGGCTTGTGTCACAGAAGGCTGCGAAGCGATGGTGCCCACGTTCAGCGCATACTCCCTGCTGTTGTTACTCGCTGCCTGAAGATAGCGCTTCTTCTTCAGAAACTGCATGGCGTCATCATAGTTAGTGCTGCTGTGCACAGGTTTACTGGGTCCCTCCTGCAAGGTATCGACCTGATCCATGTCAGCATTGCCTTCTGAGTCCAGTAAAGCTTGTTTATCCACAAGCTCAAATGCATACTTTGAAACTTTGCTCTCTTCGTATGTGGATAAAGGTGAAATTGTTTGATTTTGCTCCAGTGGCTGTTTCAGACTTCTCTTACTATTAATTTTTTTGAGAACCAACTTCGGTGGGTGTATTTCTCCGGATGCATCTTCTAGATGCGAGCCCCCAACTGAAGAATGTGGCATCTCCACAGCATATTCTGCTACCATATACTCATCTTTTACTTTAGTACTTGAAGAATAAAGAGGCAAGTAATCATTTTTGTCTTTCTTCAGGTCGGACTTGTCCAAAGCACTCTCTTTGTCCATTCCAGATGATTTCTTTTCAGCTTTCTGCCTTTTCTTTTTTGGCAGTGAGTTATCTTTTGGTGATGTAGAAAAGCCAGAATCTTCCTCAGATGTCAGAAGGCCACCTTTGATGGCACATCTGTTTAGTTTTTTGTCATGATTTTCATGGCACATACGTTTATGTTTCAATACACGATCTGTTCTGGAAAAATACTGTCCAATTCAGAGGTTTTAAGTAGTTTTTGAGTGTTGTTTGTGTTTTTGGTCCAAGAAAAAAACATAAGAAAGAGAAAATAAAAATAAATATAATAAGTAATTCCAAACAAATTCATTTTGTTGGTTTTCTATTATAAACCTAATCAGTAAGAGTTTAAAAACTCCTCAAATAGCTCTAGTAGTAACATTTTCTAATTTAATTTATTAGAGTTATTTTATACTTTAACTATGATAGAAGAATTTCAAGCCACCTCTCTTACCTGTAAACAGTATTCACACTGGTAAGGTTTTTCTCCACTATGAGTTCTCTTATGCCTTTCCATATGATATTTCTGTATGAATCTCATACCACATTCATCACAGCGAAATGGTTTTTCACCTAGTACATGATAGAGAAAATTTAAAACAAAATAAATATTGTACAATAATGAATTTCTTTGCCATACGAATCTCTAGAACATGTAAATGGCTTGACAGTTGTGACAATTTTTTTTAAATGTAACAAAGTATTCATCATACTAAAGGTAGAAAGAAGGCCCACTCAATTTTTTTCCCTCTATTATATGTCTATATCAACTTTTCACAGAGACCAGCAATACCAGGAATTTATGTATGGACACTTTAAAAAATGTTACCCATGCACAGTCCAACAAAATTCTTGGGTACAGCTTTTTAATTATTAATTATTAACGCTGGAGATATGGCTCAGTGGAAGAGCATTTGCCTAGCATGCACAAAGCTCTGGGTTCAATCTTTAGAACTGAAAAAAAAAGAAATTAATTCCCCTCTAAAAACATGGTTAAATGAAATTTGAATTCTACAAAAATATTCTTTAAAATATAATTTATTAAGACATAAAACATGGGGTTGAGGATTTAGCTCAGCAGTAGAGCGCTTGCCTAGCAAGCACAAGGCTCTGAGTTCAACCCCTAACACCCCCCTGCCCAAGAAAAGGTATAAAATGAATTTAGAGACTAAATTTCAAAAGTTATCACTTGGCCTTTTGGCTAAGATCAAGTGCAGTAAATTTCAAAAGTAAGGTTTGTTACTGTTTTTTTAACTCAAACCAGCATTTTTCATGTCATCTGGGGAATGATTTACAAACTTAATTCTATTAATTGCACACACAACTGTCCACTTTCTTTTTATTAATACCCTAAGGACTTCTTACCTATAAGGAACATTACTATGGAGCTTTTAATAGTTTTTACTAATAAAGCCACACTCTAAGTAAACAGAAGGGTATGACAAAAAGTTATCTTAAATAATATATTCTCACAAAACTCTTTCTTTCTTCTTTTTTTTGGGAGGCGGTGCTGGGGACTGAACTCAGGGCCTTGTGCTTTCTGGGTGAGTGCTCTACCACTTGAGCTAAATCCCTCAAAACTACTGTTTCTACCTATCCCATACTCAACAAAATCTTACTGAATACTGCTCCTCTACACACAGTAATACTGTTGTAGAGATTAAAAGTATACCTGTCTCCAAAGAGTTTATTACAGCATAACTGGAAAAATAAGATACATATATTATAAAATAACAACTCTCAAAACTGTGTCTAGCTCTGGTTTACTTTTATAAAGTTATATTCCATGATTTCCCTCCTTAATCTTTTTCTTCAGCCAAACCAAAGTACCTACATATCATACTTTCCTACTTTTTCCTTGGTCCATGTTGCTCCTTCAGTCAGGAATGCCCATTTCTGTCTGAATGTTCAGACACCACATTCCCTTTAAAATTCATTTCCTTTAGCATAACTGGCCCTCTCTTCTTGGAATTTCCATAGAACTCCTGCTGAAGGTCTCATATGGCACTCATTCCTTTCAACTCAGTAATTATTTTATGCATCTCTATTCTTTACCTGATTAGAGTTCCTTAGGACAGAATCTAGATCTAAATTATATTTAAGTAGTTATATAATTATCAAGTGCCAAATGAACGGTACAGATGATTATTACAGTGGATTGTTAGTGAGAAAATGTTACTATGAGCTGTTCTGATTTCGAAAAGCTTTGTGGAATTGTTGAATATATAACTGAATAGTACATGAAAGATAAAAGGCAAGGGAAAGAACATTTGGGGAGAAATAAAAGAGCAACTAAGTGTTTGGATACTATCAGGTGTCCAAGAGAAATGGTGCCTAATCTGAAAATTTCATTTGGCCACAAGTAAATTATTTACAACTTTTCAGAATGTAACTTCTGTAATTGCTCAGAGTTACCAAACTTTAGGGCAGAAGAGCTTCCCAGTGGCTTTCAAACTGCTCTTAAGGATTCCACAGAGGCCCCCAAGTGCTGCTGCTGCTGCTGCTGATGTGGCAAAAGGTTCAAAGCTCGTCAAATAAAATTCGGTTAGCTCTTGTGGATATACTGGAACTCTAAGTAGGAGTTTCAGTGTTCACAGCTAGGAAGACAGCATAACACACAACTCTACAATAACCTGTTCATTTTACAGAAAAGAAATACTGTACTGAAGCTCAGAAAAGTTAAAGCACTTGACCAGTGAATAATTAATGAGGTAAAGAAGCTGGGAGAGAAGGCTGCCTCCTATGAAAGTTTTGAAGTGAAAGAAGTGAGACAATAGAGATGAGAAGTAACATGAGGTAATCCATTTAAAAGTAAATATTAAGGATCGAGAGACTGAACTGAAGGCAGAGGAATCAGTGAACAAGGAAAACTGCAGTGAAGAAGAAAAAGTGAATATGAATATTGAACTAAAATTGAAATGGAATTCTCATAGTGAATAATCAAGGAAATACTATCCACAAGGGACCAAGATGAGAAGAGATAGAAGGTACAGATAATGTGGGAATGGAGAAGTGAGGCTAGAGAATTAAATAGAGAATGTAGATGCTAGAGCTCAGTAAGGTCAGAAGCTAAAGTCATTTACCAAAAATGAGGAAGGAGAAAGAAGAAAATTAGTGGGTTGACTAGAATTCAGTTAATTCTACCTGAATTAATTCTTCATGGGTTAGAAGACTTTATATTGCTAAATGGCAATATTCCCCAAACTTCTCTAAAGATTCAAGGCAGAAATTAACAACCTTTCCCTATGATTCATATACAAAATAGCCAAAACAATTTTGGAAGAAAAAGGAGGACTTATACTTCCAGATTTCAAAACAATACAAAACTATAATAACCAAGATAATGAGACAATGGCTTAAGGAAAGCCACATAATTAAGGAATGAAAAGGAGAGCCCAGAAATAAACCCTTACGTTTTGTCGGGCATAGTAGTGCACACCTGTAATCTCAGCACTTGGGAGGCAGAAGCAGGAGTATCACAAGTTTGAGGCCAGCCTGGGCTACATAGCAAGTTTAAGGGCACCCTGGACTACACAGTGAGACCCTGTCACAAACAAAACAGAAGAGAACAGAACAAAACAAAACCCTTACATTTATGGTCAAGTGGTTTTCTAAAAAGGTGCCAAAGCAATTCAGAGAATAATCATTTCAATACATGGTACTTGTAAATTTGATATCCATATGCAAAAAGAATAGAGTTGGACCCCTGCCTACCAGCATAAGCAAAAATTAACTCCAAATGGATCATAGGCCTAAATATAAGAACTAAAACTATAGAATAAAACATAGGATGCCTGTAATCCCAGCTACCTGAGAGACTGAGGCAAGAGGATCACAAATTTGAGGCCAGTCCAGGCAACTTAGCAAGACCCCGTCTCAAAGAAAAATAAAAATGGCTGGAGATGTAGCTCAGTAGTAGAACCCCTTGGGTTCAAACACCAGAACTGCAACCAATCAATCAATCAATCAATAAAAAAAAAAAAAGCCCACAGGTTTTTAGTTAGGCAATGGTTTCTTAGACAGGACACCAAAAGCACAAGCAACCAAACAAAAAATAAATGAACATCAAAATTAAGAATTACCATACGACTCAGCAATTTCATTCCTAGGTATGTCAAAAGAAATAAAATCAGGACCTCAAAAAATAAATAAACGCAGGGACTCAAAGAGGTATCTGAATGCCAATATTTATCACAGCATCATTCCCAACAGCCAAGAGGTGGAAGCAGCCCAAGTGTTCATCTACAGATTAATGGAAATAAAATGCTGCAGTTACAAACAATGGAACATTTTTCCTGCCATAAATATAAATAAAATCCTGATTCATATTACTTACAAGGATAAGCCTTGAAGATATTACACAAGGCAAAAGAAGCCATGTGAAAAAGGTGCATATGGAATAAGTCTGCATATGCAAAGGACCTAGACTAGGGAAATTCAGCAACATGGAAAGCAGATAGTATGTCACTAAAGCTAGGGGAGGGATGGGGTGAGGATTTAGCTCTGAGTTAGAGAGCTTGCCTAGTAAGTACAAGGCCCTGAGTTCGATCCCCAGCATCCACCTCCAAAAAAAAAAAAAAAGACCAGGGAAAGTAGACAAGGGAAGACAGTGCTTAATGGTCACAGAATTTGGTTATTAAATAATCATGTAAATTTGCTATTGCACTACATTGTATACCAAAAACAGATTAAAATAACAAGCTTAATGAAATGGCTTTTTTAAAGTGTTAAACCACAGAATGGATAAAATACTTACAAATTACGTACTTGATAAGGGACACATATTGAGAATATTTTTTTAAATCCTCATTAACTCAACAGTACAAAGACAAATATCTAGTTTAGAAATGGACAATGGATCTAAAGGGACATTTCTCCAGAAAAGGTCCATGAATGAACAAAGGCACACGAAAAGGTGCTCAACATCAGTTATTAGGGAAATATAAACTAAACCCAAACTACTTTAAACCTAGGGTGGCTAAAATAACAACAACAAGCGTTAGCACTGGATGCAGAGATATTGAGACCCTTGCTGATGGGTGTTGGGACTATAAAATGGTGCAGTTGATATGGCAAACAGTTTTGCAATTATCAAAATGTTAAACACAAACTGAGTGTGGTAGAACATGCCTGTAATCCCACCTGAGGCAGAATGATCAAGTCCGAGGCCAGCCAAGGCCTGCCTGAACGACACACAGAGGGACCCTGTCTCAAAACAACATTCCCCAACAAAAGTTAAACACACAATTACCACATGACCCTACTCCTAGTACTCAAGGGGCTAAAAACTCAGGTCCACACAAGAACCTGGGGACAAAAGTATTAATAACAGCATTATTTACAACAGCCAAAAAGTTGAAACCACCCAAGTATCTATCAACTGATGAAGACATGGTATGTCCATACATGATTCAGCTATATGAGGAACAAAGTACTCATTACAGCGTGTCCAGAAGAGGTAAATCTGCAGTAGTTGCTCAGGCCTGGGAGGAAGTGGGCAGTGGGGAATGAAGGCCAATGGCTATGGGTTTTCTTCTTGGGATAATGAAAATATTTTAAAAATTAGATAGATAGATATCTTTATGAACATGCTAAGAATTACTGAGTTATATATTTTAAGTAGGTATGTTTTCTGGTATTGTGAATCTTATCTCAGTGAAATTGTGATTTAAAAATATTTCATAACATAACTGACACCATGCAAAGTGAGTGAGAAATGGCTTCTGTTCTCAAGGAACTCAAAATTAATTTCAAGTTAACTGCAGAAAGTTCATGTTTAAACTATCTACATCCCAACACATGATCAAGAATTAACACCTTATTTAACTTAAAGCAGCATTAAGAAATTTCCTTTAACAAGAAAGTACTAAGAACATTTATTAAATGCCTTAAAAACAATTTGTACAAATGTTCCTTTGCTGCTAAAAACAACTTCTCACAGCTCTGACAAACTTAAATATAAGCTGAGCATCCCAAGTCCAAAAATGTGAAATTTAAATACCCTAACATCTGAAACTCTTTGAGTGTAATCATGATTCAAACCACAAGACTTCTGTTTCATCCATAAAATTAAGAATATCAAACAAAATTACCTTCAGCCTATGTGTACAAGGTGTACATGAAAGATGCACAATCTCATATTTAGACCTGGGGCCCTATCCTCAACATAGCCCATTGTGTATACACAAACACTGCCAAATAAGTCTGAAATCCACGCATCTCAGACAGGGGATACTTACCCTGTAGAACAAATAAGATGGCTAAGATACCAAAGATCAAAGCAAACACAAACTTCTCATCCATACTCATTTGTTAGTTTTGGGCTACCCACTGCTGTAATTCTCATTTCTATTCCTATCTCTTGCTCTCCTTTAGTAGGAAATACCCACTTTTTGACTCTATTATCTTTATAACTTTTTCTTTTCTTCATTTTAAACTCTTTCCTCCTGATCTCTTTTTAACTAGCCCACTCTAGAATTTTTTTTTCCCTTTTTTTTTTTTCTTTGGTGCTGGGGATTGAACTCAGGGCCTCATGCTTGTTAGGCAAGTGCTCTGTGCTCTACCATTGAGCTAAATCCCCAAGCCCTCTAGAAATTTTTAAAATTTAAGAATCCCTGTTATTTATGAGTTATGTAATATGTTACATGGGTTTTTTTGTTTGTTTTTTTGAGACAGGGTCTAACTATGTAGTTCAGGCTGGCCCTGAACTCACTATGTAGCCCAGGCTGGGCTCGAACTTGTGGCAATCCTCCTACCTCAGCCTCTGAGGGCTGGGTTTACAGGCCCGTGTACCACCATACCCAGCTGTTTACATGGCTTTTTCTTTTTTTTTTTAAACCCAAACAATAAAAACAAACACATAAGACAAAAGTCTTCTCCTATCCCCTTCCTGCCGTAGGGATTTATTTTCTTCCCCAGTTTACACACGATCTCTGCTATGGTTTGGATCAACCACTCCCCTATACTAGCTCCGCAGCTGCTGTGCTGCACAGAGGTGGGCTGGTTCCCGGCCGCTTCCTTCTCTCTGTTTCCTGACATGCAGGATGAGAGCAGCCTTCTTCCACCAGACCCCTCCACCACCCACTTTAAGCTGTCCTGGAGCCAGCAAGATAGTCTTGGCTCTTTTTTCTTTCTTCCTCTTTATCTCATGAACATGGCATATTTTACTCACTGTTCTTAAGGTAATGCTGAAGATTTAATTGGTCAAAAGACCTCTTTCATTCTGACGGCAGACATTTTTGACCGACAGAAAGGATAAACAATATTACCATTTCTTTAACCAATCCCCTGTTGCCCCAAAATCTGCTATTACAAATAATTTCATAATGGATAACCCTGTGAATTCATCAATTGATACATCTGTAGGATAAATTCCTACAAACAGAATCCTGGCCAAATAATATTTATGATTTGGACAGACTCCCAAATTGGCCACCACAGACGTTATCAATCCATGTGCCTCTCTCTGTGCCATGAACGAGGGACTGCCAAACAAAGCTTCGCCACACGCGGCCATCTTGTCAGACTTTGACGATTACATGCCCAACATGTCTGTATGAGATCGTACCACTGGAAAATTCATGTTCTGTGAACTACCCAGTCTTATCTTTTACTCCTGGGCTTGTCGGGGGAGTTATCAGTCTCTGTCATGATAACTTACAAGCCTGGTTATCAATCTTTTTCACTGTAACTTGTAAGCATACTTCCATTTTTTACATTACGTATCTGATATATTTGGAGTTCTTGAGATAGAATGTGAGGTATTACTATGTGGAGCTCATCTTGAGGCAAAATGTGAGATATAATAAAACTTTGGTTTTCTAGGTGGCAATCCAGTTTTTCTAGCACCATTTACTGACAAATTCAGCTTTTTCTTTCCCCTTTTCTTTTTTTTTCAGTGCCAGGCAAGACTAGTCAAGCACTCTATTCCAGAACTATAGTCCCAGCCCAAAGAACAGCTTTTCTTGTTTTTAAAAAGATCATAATCATATACTAGGTAAGCACATGGGTCTACTTCCAGACCTTTTATTCTATTCCACTAGTGTAACTATTCACAAACCAGAACCAAAATGCCATGCTGTCAAGGCTTTATAATATACCTGGCAGGTCTTCAAGCTCAATCTTGTTGACCCACTTTGCATACGAACTTCAAAATGAGCTTATGTGGCATTTATGGTAGAGAGAAGGTGCTTCCTGTAATGTTTATGAAAAGTTGATAAACCTTTATGATGCTTACTCGTCACTGGAGTTGAGGGAGGATATAGATGACTCCCCATTTCACAAAGTTTTGTTCTGTGTCCTTAGTAGTTTTTTTTGGGGGGGGTGCTGAACCTAGGGACCTTCACGCTGAGCTTCAGACACCCCGCTCCCCATGCAGCAGAGTGTTGCTAAGTCATTAATCAAGGATAGGAGGGGCAGAAGGGAAGAAACAAGATAAGGGATGATAACAGACTCTAGATCTTATTCCTAACTTGGGCACTTTGGTATGCTTCTTACTCTTGAATGGGAATGACAAAGTGACTGATAACTATTTTTCTTAAGAAAAATAAAAACATGAATTTTCTTTTGGAGAAAAATTGATAACTTTTCCCCTTGAGGCACTGAGCCACTCTCTACTAGAGAAGGAAGATAATCTATATAGCACTTGAGTGATGTTAAAGATCAACAAGAAAAACTTACTTGAAGAGTAGCAAGAGGTTTGTATATGTTTTTTACATTCAGGTAAGCAACAATATGGTGAAAAAAACAATTCCAGCATGTTGCACTAATGGTAATTTCCCAATACCCAAGGGTCCTGGGTTTTTCTTCCAAAGTCATCCACTGAGAACATGTTCTCTATACACAACTGGCTGCCTATGGTAAGAGTTCTTGCTTTACCATAGTAGATGGTAACTACTTTGGTTTGAATGTGGCTTACGTGTGCTCCCCAAGGGTTCAGGTCTTGGCACTTTGGTCCTCAGAGTGATGGTGCTGGGAGGTGGCATGAACCTTCAAGTGACGTGGCCTGGTGGGAAGTAATCGCACCATTGAAGTAATCGCATCATGCTGCCCTCAAAAGGAATGGTATAATTCCTGTGGGGACCTCAGTCCGTTCTTGCAAAATATCTTATAGAAGAGTCAAGTGTGGCTTTGCCCCAGTTACTCTGGCTTCCCATGTTGCCACCTGATGACTCCTCAAGTGTACTTATGCCACAATGCCATCTGCCATGACCTGATACAAAAGGGAGGGGGGCTCACCAGAGACCAAATTAAGGGGCACTCAGACTTCCAGCCTCTAATACCGTGAGCTAAGTAAAGGCTAAGTAAACCTTTTCTCTACTTAAATTATGTAGTGTCAGCTATATCTGAATAATTTTTAGAGTAAATTTTGTATCAGAGTTACAAGGACCTAAGCATAAAGACCTAAGCTTTATGCAAAATCTAATTCACTATGGTTTGACACAGTTTTGTCTGATATTTGACAACTTTCAATGAACTCTACTCTCCCTCTTCAAAGCATTCCAATATGGCTTCTTCAACCAACACCCCATCAAAATGATTCTTAAACATCATCTAAGGTCATCAACACAACCAAATCTCTTCAGTTACCATACTAATCTTCTCAGCAGGATTCAACTCAAGTGGTCCTTTTCTTTCTCTCCTGAAATTCACTTTGCACTTGGCTTCTATGACAACTATATTTCTTCAACTTCTCTGACTGTCCTTATCAGTCATCTTTTCAGTTTGGCGCCCCCCTTCAAATATGAAATGTTTTAGTTTTGAGGACTTCTTCCAAAGCCTTCTCCTTTTCTCATTCTGTATTCTTTTCTTTGGCAAAAAGGGAAGCCCATCCATTTCCATAACTTTTATTATTTTCGAATCTGAGCACCTGCCTACACATCTAAACAGCCTATTAAATATATCCCCTTCCATGACACTTAAGGGTCTTACACACATCACATGCCCCGCTAAACTTGTGACCTGCAACACTCAACTCAGGCCACAAATGGCACTCCTAGCTGCTTAGGGCCTGCACAACTTTCATTATGCTCTGGCAAGGTCTAGATGTGAAATGTCCCCCCAAACTCATGTGCTAAAGGCTTGGTTATGGGGTGACAGGATTCTAGGAAGTGACTAGATTACAAGGGCTCTAACTTCATCAAGTGGATTACTCCACTGGTGAGACTTCAAGTCAATGGCATTATTAGGAGGAGCTGGACACAGGCAGTGAGGCCTAGTTGAAGGGAGTGATCACAGGGGCACAACCTTGGGTATTACATTTGGTCCTCTGTCCCTTCCTCCTCACAGGTTCTCTCTCTCTCTCTCTCTCCACCTACCCCCTGTCCCAGCTGCCATGAAGTGAGCAGCTTTCCTCTACTACCCCCTTAAGCCATGATGTTTCTGCCTTGAAACAATGGCCTAGAGACAATGGAACCAACTGACCATGCACTAAAACCTCCAAAACCATGAGCCCAGGTAGTCTTTCCTCCTTTAAGACGTTTATGCCAGGTATTTTGTCATAGTGACAGAAAACTGACAACATACCTCCTCTCTCCACAGTCATCCAATTAACAGGTCTTGTTATTTATTCTACCTAATAAATACGCACCACATCTGTCCCCGTCTCTCCATTTCCCACTGTCATCATCCAAGTTGAAGATACCATCATCCCCTGGTCCTGAACTGTTACATAATATTCTCCTAATCAACAGTCTCTCTGAGGTCTACTTTCTTCTCTTTTCACAACACAGTCAGATTCTGTTAATGGAAGTAAATCTGATCATGTTTAAAGCCTACAGGTGGCCTTCTAATGTTCTAGGATAAAGTAAAAACTGAGTTTCCAATCATTTGGCCTCTGCCTTTCTCTTGTCTGACCCTTCTTTTTGATTTCTCACCATGAACCAAAGTGGCCTTCTCTCAATTCCTAAATCTGCAATGCTTTTTACACCTTCACTGTCATTTTCTCCCAACCACCTCCACAAAATTTCCTTAAATTATTTTTTTATCATGATGGTGAATGTAAAGCATTTTATATTCAAGAAATTTTATCTCCTCTTATTAATCAGAATGTAAATTATTTTAATATGAAGAGTTTTCATAAAATTTAGGTTAAAAATATTTATTATGAAACCAGGGACAGTGCTGCATGCTTGTAATCCAGCACTCTGGGAGGCTGAGGCAGAAGGATTACAAGTTTCAGTCTGACCTGGGTGACTTAAGCGAGACTGTCTCAAAAGAAAAAACTGAAAAGGGCTGGTGATATAGCTTAGTAGGAAGGCCTTGAGTTCAATCCCAGTACCGAAAAAAAATTCTGATGACCATGTTCCCTTGGTCTAGTAATACAGACCTGACAACAGATGTTTCCTATGTGTCATAAAAAACAGAAGACAACACACTCACAAGTAAAAAAACACACGACAATAACAAAAAAATGTGCTATTAAGAGAAGCAATATAAAACAGTACTCAAGAGTAGCTTTTAGAGCAAAATTACCTGAGTTTTAATGTTAGTCTCAACATATCTTTTTTTTTTTTTCTTTTTTCATTTCTCTCTCTTTCTGGGTACTGCTAGGAATCAAACCTAGGACCGCATGCACACTAAGAAAGTGCTCCACACCAGTTCTCAAGTACGAGAAACTTATACATATTGTATAAACTCCCCATTTTCATACCCTCAGATATTCTCATCTGCAAAGCGGAAATATTAGTAGAACACACTGCAGAACCAAATATGAGATAACTCATGTAAAACTGTAAATTAAGAACAAAGACTTGGGCTGGAGGTATAGCTCAGTGGAAAAGTGCTTGTTGTTTAGTATGCATGAAGCCCTGGGTTCCATTCGCGGTACAGCAAAAACCAAAAACCACAACAAATCCTAGCACACTATAATAACTCAATAAATGTTATTATTAATAACAGAAATAAAAAATAAATGACTGTCATTATACTTACATATATTCTATAGTTATAGCCCAGTGACTGGACTATACATCCCTGATGAAAATATCCTTAAAATAAATAATACACTTGAGAAAAGATGAAACAGTAATTATTAGAACAAATAATCACAAATCCATTAAATCTGCTGAGAGCTTTAAAAACTCCTAGGGTATCTTTGGTACCTCATCTTTTCAGGAGGTTAGAAAGACAGACTAAGAAGTCCATCTACTATGCAGGAAATTATATTCCAAAGAAATCGTCTGAGACTAAATTCCAACCACTGAGGGAGAATCAGGTTATTATAAAAAAATTGTAAAACTGTCACAATAGCATGAAGACATGTCTGTGCCATTTAAATCAAACTAGTGAAAAACCCAAAGGCCTTATGATAACTAATGAAAGAAGTAATTTTCCTGGCTAGCAAATTTTTAAAAGCGTACCTTTCTAGTATAGAATGACTTGTTCTCTAGAAAACAAGGCAGCAAAAAACAATAATTTCTATATTTCAAACCTTGGAACATGGCAATATTTGCCCAACTGAAAAAATAAACACATTGGAGTTACTGCTTACCTCCATAAAAAAGTAAAGAAAGAGTTCTACTCTCTTTTTCTGGGTTTCTTTTCTTTTGTGAAATAATACATTTATAAACACCATAATCTTAGGAGCGCTCCAATCCTTAGAGTTCCTTAGGTTGAAATAGCTAATGAGACGACAATTGTGTCTTGGCTTTCCATTAGGTTTTAGACTTCCAATTTATGAGGCAGACATGAAAAATGATTCATCACCTCTAGCAAGATCAGCATCATAGGAAACCCCTATTCACAATTGTGAAGATTTGAGAGCTGGTTTAGGAATCACATGTGAAAAGTACAAAACCAAACCAAAAATCACTGTCCTTCTTCAGAGGCTGAATACTGTATGAATGTGCCCATTTCTACATCTCATTTTTCTATCAGCCAGGCTACATGGTCAATATACAACTGGTACAAGTACCTAAGCATAATTACTAAACAATTGATGTCCCAATCAATGATGGTACCCAGTAAAGCTAAATGAAAGCAATATTATGAATTTATGGTAAATATCACCCAAATGTAACATATATAAAATTAGCAAACTGGTTGGGTATATGATTTATCAATGTGTCCTAAAGAAATATCCAAAACATAATAAGATTCTGAACAACAGTATTTAAATACTCTCCCGACTTGCAGCATTTCAAATTGATCTAATCTATTTCTGAACTTTCAGGGCACCTCTTGAAAACAAGAGATGTAGAGTAAGACAGCAACAGTGAAAATGACATTAAACACATAATCAGATAATGCCATACTGAGTCCCCCAAAAAGAGAGAAAATCTTGTTACCAGCTTATTTTCTACTGTAAAAATGTACCTCATTCCCCTCACCAAAGTTAACTACAGTAATCAAAGGATGAAAGGCCATTCTCTTAGAAGAATATTGTTTTCATTACTGAAATCCTTTTTCCTAATCAGAGCCCTAGGGGTCCTTTAGCTTTTATTTCCACCCAGTCTTTACAATGTTTCTATAACTGTGGCACAATAAAATGACTTCTTTTCCATACTAATGCAACTTACACTTGTATTTCATGTGAACTGAATTTGAGAAATATGGTTTAAATATTCTCATTTGAGCACTAACACTACGGTTATAGAAAGATTCAGATAGTCTGGCTCAGAATGAACCACAATTGAAGCAACTATCTTTTCTGGCTTTGGCTGTCAATTAAATAGCTAAAGAGAATGAACGAGAACTAGTGGTTCTAAGAACAAGAAGTGGTCTGCTACATGTACTTTTCAGTTTTGGCTGTACCGGTAACTGAACCCAGGGAGCAATGAACTACATCCCTAGCCTCTTTTGATTTTTGAGACTGAGTCTCACTAAGTTGCCGATAGTGACCTTCAACATATGATCCTCCTGCCTCAGCCTCCCAAAGCAGCTGTGATATACAGACACGCCACCAGGTCTAGTAGCACTCAGTTTTACAATTGTCACCGTAAAAATACAGGTGAAATTTACATTCCAACCTAGAACACCCTGCTGTACTATGTCTTTAGCTTAAAATGTTACTGGGTATCTACATTGCCAAGAACCTGCTGCCATTCTTACATTTACATTGACTCTATTACTGTACACTATGCACAAAAATCAACTTAAAATGGATTAAAGACTGAAACATACGACCTCTAACTTAAAAATCCTGGCAGAAAAGCTCCCCACCACTAGTCCTGGCAATGATTTTGTGGCTATGACACCAAAAACATACGCAACCAAAGCAAAAATAAACAAGCGAGATTCTATCAAACTAAATACAAGACGTGATCAAAATAATGTATGGTGAATGCTTACATTTAAAACATTATTACTGGGTTGGGAATTTAGCTCAGTGGTTAGAGTGCTTGCCTAGCAAGCGCAAGGCCCTGAGTTCAATCCCCAGCACCAAAAAAAACCAAAACAAAACATTATTACTCCATAAAACACTATCATTATTAATCTTCCTCCAATACCCCCCGACACACTTATCCCATTGTTCTTGCCACTTTCTGAAGCAATTCTAGAAGTCCTCTTTTGTGTCTTTAGGAGGTGTGATTAAAAAAAAGTACAGTGAATGTGGGATTGGAGATTTAGCTAAAGTGGTAGAACACTTGCCTAGCAAGCCCAAGGCCCCAAGTTTGATTCCCAGCACCCCAAAAAACAAACAAACAAAAACAAAACAAAAAAAGCAGTGAATGTTGCTGCCAAATGCCATCCAAAGGAAAGGTTTGTAAAAACATTACAGTGTGTTCTGATTGACCTTCTTCACAGAAGTACTGTGCAACTTCTGCCTCTTCCCCAAAGTGAAGATGACTATGAAAGGTAAACATTTTGAATTGGTTTAGGGCATCGAGGCAGCTAAGAGAGTGTAGTTAAATACATTCATAAAATAGGACTTCCAGAACTGATTTACAAAGTGGCAAGAGTGATGGGATAAATGTGTCTGAAGCGAAAGGGAAGTATTTTGAGGGAGATTAATGGGAATATGTCTTTTACTGCAATAGCATTTTAAAATATTCACCATATTTTCTGATGATATCCTGTAGTTTTGTAAAGCAAGGGAAATGACACAACAAAAAGGCAACCTATGGAACAGGAGAAAATACCTGAAACTCATTCCACGGGTGCTGACAACCCAAACAGAAGTGTAAGTCATGGGCCGGGCGGCGCAGCTCAGTGACAGAGGCCAGCGCCTGGCTAGCACGCCTGAGGCTTTGGGTTACAGCCCCAGCACACGCACAGAGGGAATGCATCTAACTCACAGCCAAACATTTAAAAACATACAAGTGGCCCAATTAAAAATTATTTAGGAAAGAACCTCACTATACATTTTTCTAAAAGACATTCAAATGGTCAACAGGTATATGAAAAGTTACTCAGTGTCATTAATCATCAGAGAAATTCAACTCACAACTCCAAGGTATCACCTCACACCGACTAGGACAGCCATTATCAAAAAGTCAAATGATAGGTGCCTTCAATGATGTAGAGCACAACATCCTTGCACACTGCTGCTGAGATTGTAAAGTGGGACTGTCAGTATAGAAAGCAGTATGAAGGTTCCTCACAACACTAAAAATAGAACTACCATAATTCAATAACCCCACTTCTAGGTATCTATCCAAAGGAATTGCAAAGAGGTATCTGCATCCCCATGTTCACTATAATATTACTCACAATAGCCAAGATACAGAAACTCAGTATCCACTGACAGATGAACAGATAAAGTCTAGTGTGAGTACACAGAGTATTATGAAGTTTTGAAAAAGATCTTGACATTTGCAACAATGTGGATGAATCCAAGAATATCATGTTAAGTGAAGTAAGCCAGACACAAAACGACAAATTTCACATTGTCCCATCTCACCTGTGTATGAAATCTAAAGAAGCAGAATGCAAAGAGTAGGACAGTGGTCATAAGGGGCCGGGGCAGACAGGAGGGGGGACATCTCAGTCAAAGAGTATACCTGCATGTCCAGTCATAAAATGAATACATTTTGGAGAGCTGACGTATGGCATAGTAGCTACAATTAATAGCATATGTTTAACATTTGCCGAGAGTGTATCTTAAGTGTCCTCACCACAGATATAAAATTAGTAAGGAGGTGGACGTGATAATGAGTTTGGTTTTGTAAGTGTTTCACAGTGCATATATACATTGAAATATCACACTGTACACAACAAATACATAAACTTTGACTTGTCAATTTCACCCCCATAAAGACAGGAGGTGCAAATTATCCCCATTCACTAAGAAATGAAAACTCTCCCAAGGTCATGGTGCTAACAAACCAGGCCCAGGGAAGAATGAACCCTGGGTGGCCACTTTTCACCTCCAGAAAAGCAACCTATTATTAATCTACCTCATAGATCATCTCAGGGAAGCTACAGTGTGTGGACGCTCTGATTACATGTATGCCATTTTTTCAAATAATCTGTACCTCACCTGTAAGAAATTAGATAATGCTCACTATTTTCTGTTATAATCCAATTAGGAAGTATTAAGTTTGTCACTCTGGTCTCAATCCAGAAAAATGACAGCAGCTGGAATGGCCAGAACCTAGGGTTTTTGTTTGTTTTCTTTTAACACTATTTGACTAGCTGGTTAGTTTTCACAAGTATACACACATCTGAAAGCATCACCACAATCAAGAAAATGAACTTACTGAAAACCGCAAAGTTTCTTGTTATACTCTCTAATCCTTTCCCCTTACCCCTCTGTCATTTCCTCCCTTCTCTTCTCCAGGCAACCAATTAGTTCATCTTAATTATAGTTATGGATCATTTCAAACATACACAGAACTAAAGAAAACATAAAAATCTCTCATGCATATCCATCACCCAACTACAGTAATTATCAGCAACAGGCAAATTTTATTTCATCCTAGCCTACCTCATTATTTCTTTCCTCTTTATTTTAATCAAGTCAACTTTTCCCTAGACTAAAATAACTAAATCATAATCATAGCTCACTTGTTTTTCAGAAGTTCACTGACTTACGTGGCAGCCACCATGAGGAGAAAGAACATGACCAGCCTGACCTGTGCTTCCAATACAGTACTCCCTGACTGACACTGTGGAGACAACCACTGTGGAGACAACACCTCAGACTAGGTTTCCCTTTTAATTAACTTTCTATTGGAAAAAAACTTAAAACATCAAAAGTACAAGAAGGTATTCTAGCAGGGCATGGTGGCACACACCTGCAATCCCAGCACTCAGGAGGCAGAGGCAGAAGGACTGCTGTGAGTTCGAGGCCAGTCTGGGCTACATAAGTAAGCGCAAGTCCAGCCTGAAATACACAGCAAGACCCTGTCTCAAAAAAGAAGGTATTCTCAACTTTTTTTCCCAACAACTTACTAAAATGTAATATGCCTTCAGAAAAGTACAGAAACTCTAAATGCAGTCTGAGGAATTTTCTCAAAGGGAACACACTAAACAATTAAGTGTCCCAGGGAAGACAGAGAACTTCACAAACCATGAAGAAGCACCTCCAGCTCTCTGCAGCATTGATCACCATCGCAGTTTCCAACATGATCACTTTTGCCTTATTTACTTCACAGAAGTAAAGTTGCACCGTGCATAGTCTTTTGGGTCTGGCTTCTTTATACTCAGCATCATGCATTTAGTATTCATCCACAGTGTAATCCTAGTATGAACACATCACTGGGCACACTCAATTGCTCACAGGAACACGGGCTGTTCCCAATTCTCAGCATTACTGATAACGCTGCTTTAACATTCTCGCACATGCCTTTTGGTGAAAACACACAATCACACGGCATATACTTAGGGGTAGAAATAACAAGTCACGGGTTTTGTGCATGCTGTCACGGATAATCTGTCAACGTAGATGCTGACAGTCTGTGGAGGAATGCAGACTGTCAGCGGTGACTCCTCACTGCTCCACATCCTTGCGAATACTCTCCTGCCTGGGCTTTTCATGTTGGTTGCTGTGGGGTGTGTGCAGGCAGTATTAGATTGCAATTTTTAAAGCAATTTTCCTGATGGCTGGGGAAGCTGCGCATCTAGTTTCAGTATGTTTAGTGAGCATTTGAACATCATTTTTTGTGTTTGTGTGAAATATTCTTCCCACTTTTCTACTGGCTTGTTTTTGCCTTGTTAGCATATAAGAATTGTGGATGTACAGTATTTGTCAGGTTTAGTTTTTCACCTTAATGGTGTCTTTGTTGAATAAAAGATCTTAATGTAACCAATTTATCAATTTTCTATGATTTGCACTTTGTACCTCTGGATGAAGAAAATTTCCCTATCCCAAAGTTATAAAACTGTTCTCTAATGTTTCTTAACGGAGGTTTTATCATTTCACTTCTTCTTCTTGTATTTAGATCTGCAGTCCACCAGGAACGGCTTCTGTCGATAGTGCAAGGCAGAAAAAAGATTCATTTTCCCCACAAACCCTGACGTTTATTATAGTATCATCTTCTGTACCACACTACAGTGTCACCTTGACTGTAAATCAAGTGAATGTGTGTGTGTATAGGCGCTTCAGGACCAACCGATCTGCTTCTCCTTGTGCCAAAAAGGCAGTGTCTCAGATGACGACAGCTTTATACTGTGCCTTGATATCCAGCCTTACAAATCCATCAGCGTCTCCTCTTATTTATTCGTGGCTTTTGCTTACCCATGTAAGTTTTAATTAAAATTAGTTTCAAAGTTCTTCCTTCCCATCAGAGTCTCCCTGTCACACACACATGGTATTTGAAATAGAACTACACTTAATAAATAGATCAGTAGAAAGGACAGAGCAACAATAGTCTTCTAATCCAGGAAAACATTCCTCCATTTATTTAAATTTTCCTTAGTATCTTCTAGTAATGTCAATTTACAAGCTGTTTTTCTACCAGTGCCAGGGACTGAACCCAAGACTGGGTACCTGTTAGGCAAGCACTCTGCCTCTGAGATACAGGCTCAGCCTTTTTTTACTTTGAGACTATTAAGCATTTCAATAGTTGCTATAGGTCTCTGATACACAGCAATCCCCGCTTATAAGCCCCAAGACATCCAGGGGACGCCTGAGACCTCAGAGAGCACCGAACCCTACATATACTTTTCTGTGTCCTATACACATATGCGTATGATAAAGCACACTAAGAGATTAACAATAATAAAATAGAACAATTATTTTAAAATACCTCATTGTTCTTTCAGCTTTTTACTTAAATGAAGCACTTCATGGCTTCCCTTTGTCATACCCAAATGGCCAGCATTGCTACTTTTGCAATTTGGAATTATTAAGCTGAAGTAAGGGTTACTTGAACACAAGCATTGTGAAACCGCGACAGATTATATGCTAAGAGGTATGGTTACTGAGTGACTAAAGGGTGGACAGCATATACAGTGTGGATATGCAAAACATAGTGACAATTCGCATGAGTCAGAAGGGGAGGGGATAACAGTATTGGGTCACACTATTCAAAATGGCATGCAGTTCGAGACTCAAGTTTTCCATGTTTTTGGATGGCAGTTGACAACTGTGAAAAGCAAAATGGGACGTGGTGGCACTACTACACATTCTGTGAAGGGAGTTCCCCCTTACTCCTAGCTACCTTAAGTGCTTTCCCTCTTAAGTCATATAAATATTATCTAATAACTGCTCTCCATCTACCAAAGAGAAAACGTCTCTCCTTTACTAATGGAATGAGTCAGATTTACTAACTTGTAAATATTAAGCTAAACTGCCTATCTGGAAAGTCAATGTTGTCATATAAAATTACTCTTTTCACCTATTCTTCCATCTGATAGCTAGTTTCTGCACACAACTCTTACACCTATGGTGACAAGGCAGACATAAGTCTGCAGTTTTCTTTTCATGTTTTCCAGACTTAGTATCAGGTTATGGTGGTTTCATAAAACAAACTGCGAAGTACTTCCTCTTTTCTATTTTCTGAGAGAATTTAAGTAAGACCAGTACTGTTTCTTCCTTAAGCGTTTAGAAGCCACCTGAGCCAGAGATTTCTCTGTGAAAAAATTTTAAATTTAGATTTGGTAAATTACTGTAGGAATTTATCCAGTTACTTTCTGAATTTTTTTTTTCCTCTTATTCCAGAGACTTTATTTTTTTTTAATTTATTTTAAACCAAGAGCATGTATTGGTACATTCTACATACATTGATCACATTCATTACACTTATTCTGTACCTATACATGGTGCATCTTGGTTCTCCCCCTCTCCCCTGCCCCTCCCCTCTCCTCCCTCCCCATTTATATCAGGTTCATTCATCATTTTCTATATTTTCCCTTTCCCCTCTCTTTCCCCTGTTGCCTTTCTGCTTTTCCCCTTCTTTCTTTCTAGCACTCCTCTCCTCTGCACACCATCCTCCCTTTATATAATATCTATTACACCTCTTTGTCCTTATTTACAGTTATGGTCTCTTATATCAGAGAAACAATTC
>PVJO010011915.1:0-57693 GCA_004026905.1 Hystrix cristata | reverse complement strand
GTGATCCTCTCTCTCTCTCTCTCTCTCTCTCTCTCTCTCTTCTTTCTCTCTGTCTCTCTCTCTCTCTGTCTCTTTTCTACCCCTATGGCTATCTTTCTGTGTCTTTCTCTAGCCCTTTGGGAGAGTTCTTTTAAGTACCACTAAGCTCATCTTTCTAGTACTTTTTCTGTCTCAGCCCTGGAATCACTCACTTCCACAAGAAGTCCTGATTTCTCTAACTGGGGCCTGGTTCTTAGAAACCCAGATCTGGGCACTAAGTGTACCCATTGCCACTGGGTGCCATCATTTCAGGCTCTCCCATCAGACAGACCTAGGAAATATGCATGCATATACTGATTCACACGTGCATGCTCTTAGGGTTTCTATCTAGATGTGGCTTTGAGGAGGAAAGAGGCATCCTTCTTGGTGCATAATAGCAAGAGATTCACAATCATGAGTGTGTGATACTCATCACTGGATTAGTCTGCTGGTTAGTTTATAGCTGGGTGTGAAGTTGGGTGGGAAGAGGTGGGTTGCTGGGTACATGGCCTGGAAGGATCTATCTCCCCCCTCCTCCTTTAATCCCTAACTGCTTCCTGCTACCATGCAGAGCTGTTTCTCCTCTGCCATGCTGTCCTGTGTGGGAGCCAGCCAACATCCATGGACTGAAACCTCTACACACTATGAACCAAAATCAACCTCTTCTCCCTTAACTTGTGAGTGTTGTGCCTTATGTCTCAGCAACACGAGTAACTGCCATATACACATCTCTGTGTATCTCTGTATCTGTGTTAAATATCATGAGCTTATACTGATATCTCCAACTTTAATCCAACACTATAGGGTTCATTTTAGCTTCCTCTTTCCTTATTTGCAACTTCTTCAGCAGTGAATTAATCAGCTCTCATCACCTATGATTTATTTACTTATTTGTTCAATTCTTGGGTACATAGAATGTTTCACAATCTCCAGCCTTTTGTGACTCTCATTTAATAACTAGGCTACTACATCTATGTACACTTTTTTGGTCTTTAGTCTTATAACGGCCAGTTGAGATACCCCTTTTCACTTACTTACACTATTTCTTTTTGTCCCCACACCCTACAGTGTGATTGTATTATACTAGATTAATACTATTTGTATTTCACTTGGGATCCCCCTTTATCCTAGTTCAATTATATATTTGGTTTTTGTAGTATATGAAACACTGCAAAGTTTCTGAGAGTCAAAGCTAATCCAAAAGACATAAGAAGTGTCACTTCCCCCTCCTACCTGCTACTCCATCCTCATGTCACCCTTCTTTCTGCCTCTTTCAAATCCCTTCTTTCCATCACTAACCATTCTCTTTTTTCTGGTTTATTTTTCTTGTATTTCTTTTATATGACTGAGTATATCCCTTTGTATTTTCTTTTCTTTCTTTCTTTTTTTTTTCTTGAAGGGTGTCAATATTTTTTCACATTGCCTTGACATAAGCCCAATGCACTCACAGGGCCAGAGAATTTTCTGTAAGTGGTCCATCCTGAAGATGGCTCTCTTCAGTTCATAAAGATCTTCCTCGTTTTTTACAGTTGCATATGACTCTGTTAGATGTGCTGCCTTAGCGTATTCACAAACTGGGTTTACTGATTTTAGGGGGTTTGCTTTTAGTTTCCCCATTTGCTATGATGCTGGCTATTGGTTTGTCATACGTAGCTTTTATCGTATTCAGATGTGATCATTGGATTTTGTCGAAAGCCTTTTCTGCATCAATTGATATGATCATATGGTTTTCGGCCTTGCTTCTCTTTAAGTGATTTACTGATTTCCATATGCTGAAACATGCTCACATCTCTGGGATGAACCCTACTTGATCATGACATATGATCTTCTTGATAATGTGCTGCATTCTGTTTGCTCATATCTTGTTGAGGATTTTTGCAACTATGTTCATTAAGGATATTGGCCCATAGTTTTCTTCTTCATTGGGTCTTTATCCGGTTTTGCGATCAGGGTACTACTGGCTTCTATAAATGAATTTGAGAGCACTCCATCCCTTTCGATTTCTTTGAAGAGCTTGAGGCGTATTGGTGATATAGCGTCCTTAAAGGTTTTGTAGAATTCAGCAGTGGATATATCAGGTCAGGGCTTTTTTCAGTTGGTAGTTTTTTTATTACTGTGTCAATTTCATTGCTTGTTATTAAGTTGTTAAGCATATTTATGCCTTCGTGGGTTAGTAGTATGTATGGTAGTATGTATGTGTCTAGGAATCTGTCCTTCTCTTCAAATTTTGCTAATTTGTTGGAGTATAATTTTTCAAAGTAGTTACTATCTTCTGGATTTCCACAGTGTCTGTTGTGATTTCACCCTTTCGTTTCTAATTGCATTGATGTGAGTCTTTTCTTGCTTCTCTTGGTAGGTCTAGCTAGGGGCTTACCTATCTTATACTTTCAAAGAACCAGCTCTTCAACTCATTGAGTTTTAAATTTTTCTGAAGTCTCAAGTTCAGTGATTTGCAGTCTAATCTTTATAATTGCCCTCCTTAATTTCAGTTTGGGACTGGTTTGTTGTTGTTTCTCAGGTATCACAAAATTTCTCATAACGTTGTCTGTTTGGGCCTGCTCTGTTTTCCTAATGCGAGCACAGATTGCAGTGAATTTTCCTGTTAGAACTGTTTTCATAGTGTCTCAGAAGTTTCAGCGAGTTGTACCATCATTGTCCTTGACTTCCAGAAATTTTTAGATTTATTCTTTGATTTCTTTTGTGACCCATTGGTTGCTTAGGAGTATATTGTTAATTTTCCAGGAGCTTTTGCCTTTTGTGAAATTTCTTCTGTTGTTGATTTCATTGCACAGTGGTCTGATAGTATGTGTGGGGTGATTTCTAGTCTCTTATACTTCCTTAAGCAGGCTTTGTGGACTAGTCTGTGATTTATTTTGGAAAAAGTACCTTGTGGTGCTGAAAAGAATGTATACTGTGTTGTGTAGAGGGTGGGATACTCTCTATATATCAAGTCCATATGTTCAAAGGTGTGGTTCAGCTTTGAAATTTCTTTATTGGTTTTTGTTGATCTATCTCTTCGAGAAAGTGGAGTGTTAAAATTCCCTGCCATAATTGTATTAGCATTTATTTGATCTTTTTATTTCATCAGGATAAATTTAAGGTTCTGAAAGAAAAAAGTCAACCAAGAATTTTATATCCAGCAAAACTATTCATAAGGAATTCAAGAGAAAGTAAGACACTCCCAAATAGAGAAAAGGAATTTGTCACTAGCAGATCTTTATTTCTGGACTCAGAAATAAATATTTCAGTGACAATTTGTCACTAGCAGATCTTTCCTGCAAGAAAAGGTAGCAGGCATTCTTCTGATGGAAATGAAAGGACTGTACCCAGAACTCAGACCCACATACACCAGCAATGCCAATACATAGGTAAATATATAGGCTAATAGTATTGCAAATTTTATTTGCTACCACTTTATTTTGTATATAATTTAAAAGACAAATGTATAAATTAATAATTATAAATCTATATCAATGGATATACACATATAGCAATGTAATTTGTAGCAATAGCAGCATAGGTGGACATAAGGCAGATATAAAGGGGAATCAAAATGCTAAGGATTAGTGATTTAGAACACTACTGGCATCAAGTTAGTATTAACACAAACTGGATAATTATAAAGTTAAAGATGCCAGGTATAGTTCCCCAGGATAATTACTAAGGAAGAAATGCATATACATATGGATGAGAAGAGAGTCAAATGGTACACTAATAAAATCAATTAATCACAAGAAAACAGTAGTAGAGAAACTAAACAACAAAAAGGTATAAGATGTAACAGAAAACAAAGAGCAAGATGGTAGAAATGAGGCCTTCCTTATTAGTAATTACTTTAAATGTAAATGGATTAACCTTTCTAATCTAAAAGGCAAAGATTTGTAAAAAAAAAATTTAAAAAATAATCCAACTATATGCTGTTCTATAACAGAGTCACTTTAGACCTAAATCAAAACAAAGAATGGAAAAAGATATTTCATATAAATAGTAACCGAAAGAGAGCTAGGTAGCTGTACGAATATCAGGGAGAATAGGCTTTAAGATAAAAAGTATCACAAGACAAAGAAGTGTATTATATATTGATAAAATAATCAATCCATAAAGAATATAAAGCAATTATAAATATATGCAGACCAACAACAGAGCCCCCAAATACATAAAGCAAAAAATGACAAAAGTGAATGGAGAAATAGACAGTTCTATAGTACTTGGAAATTTCATTGCCTCAGTTTCAGTAATAGACAGAACAACCAGATGAAAAAACTGACTTGAGCAATACTAAAAACCAAGTAGACCCAACAAGCATATACAGAATATTTCAGCCAACAGCAACAGAACATACATTCTCCTCAAATGCACATGGAACATTCTCAGAAATACACCATCTCTAACCCCACAAAACAGGTCTCAATACAATTTTAAAAGATAGAGACTATACAATGGAATTAACTAGAAATCAATAAAGGAAAGAAAATGGAAAATTCACAAATAATTGGCAAACAACAGTGGGTCAAATAAGATATTACAAGTGAAATCATAAAACACTTTGAGAGTAACAACAAGTAAAACACCAAAACCTATTTAATCCAGTGAAAGAAGTGATGAAAGGGAGGTTTATAACTACAGATATTTACATTCAAAAAGAAAAAAGATCTCAAATCAATAACCTAACTTGACACTTTAAGCAGTTCTGAAAAGGAAAAGAAGCTAAGCTCAATGCTACAAGAAAGATGGAAATAAAACAAATTATAGCAGAGATAAATTCAATAGAGAATAATAAAATAATGGAGAGGAATAAGGAAACCAAATTTGATCTTTTGAAAATGTCAGTAAAATTCAAAAATTCTGAAAAAAAGAGAAAAGAGTCAAATTACTAAAATCAGAAATGAATGTAGAGAAAAATGGAAACACTGAACATATAATTCTCGTGGAATTATAATCCAATAACCAAAACAATTAAAAAAGGAAAACGAAGTTGAAATACTCATACTTCCAATTTTAAGACACTAAAAGCTACACCCATCATATAGTGTAGTACTGACATAAAAATAGATATTATCAGTGGAATAGAGAGTCCGGAAATAAATCAATACATCCATGGCCAACAGATTTTAACTAAGACTGTTCAATAGGCAAAGACTAGTTGCTTCAACAAATTGTGTTGGGGTAACTGGATATCTCCTTTCTAAAGAATGATAACTTCATACAGTAATACAAAACATTTCTAAATGGTTCAAAGACCTAAATGGAAGACCTACAACCACAAAGCTTTTACAAGAAAATACAAAGGTGAATCTTCATGGCCCTGGGTCTATCACTGGAAATTTAGCTCTGACTTCTACAGAAGACACAACCAAAGATGAAACAGATAAATTGAACATTATTGAAATTAAAATTCTTGTTCTTCAAAGAACACTATGAAGAAAGTGAAAAAGAAATCCACGAATGAAGAAAATATTTGTAAATTATGTATCTGATAAGGGTCTGCAATGCACTGAATGTGTATGTTCTCCCAATTTATATATTGAAACCTAGTCCCCAGTTTGATATTAGGAGGTGGGATATTTAAGAGGATGTTAGCTCTTGAGGGTGGAACCTCGACCAATGGAATTAGTGCCCTGACAAGGTGCTGAAGAGACAAGAGTTCATGCTCCTGCTACAGGAGGACATGGCTTGAATTTGCATCTCTGAACCAGGAAGTGGTCCTCACCAGACACTGAACTGTGGGCACCTTGATCTTGGACAACCCAGTCTCCAGAGCAGGAGGAAATAAACTTCTGCTGTCTATAAGCCTCATACTTCATGGCGTTTTGATGTAAAAGCCCAAATGGAATAAAACAGGATCTATTATCCAAAGTATAAGGCTGGGGATTTAGCTCAGTGGTTAGAGTGCTTGTCTTGCAAGCACAAGGCCCTGAGTTTGATCCCCAGGGCGCGCACACACACACACACACACACACACACACACACACACACACACACATTATGGACTATACCAAGTATTTGTGAGGCTGTGGTAAAATAGAACCCTCACATATTTGCACATGAGATCATAAAATGAGGCAGTTACTCTGGAAAACTGGCAGTTCCTCAAAAAGTTGAACAGAGAGTTACTGCAGGACCCAACAGTTCTGTTCCTAAGCATACACACTAAAGAACTGAAAACAGACATGGAAAAAAATGGTTTATGAATTATCATAGCAGCATTATTCACAGCAACCAAGAGGTAGAAACAATCAAAATGTCTATTTACTCAGGAAAGTATAAAGAAAATTGGTCTGTCCATGCAATAAGATATTATGTAGCCAAAAAGGAGACTGAAATGCTGATAAACACTATAATGTAGATGAATCTTGAAATCATTATGCTCAGTGAAAGAAGCCAGTCGTATATTGTAGAGTTCCGTTTATATGAATTATTCAGAACAGGTAAACCCATCGAGACAGAAATTAGATCAGTGGTTGCCAGGAAGTAGGGAGAGGGAGATGGAGAGTGATTGCTTAATGGGATGGTTTTCTTTTTAGTTAATGGGAGTATTTTGGAATAAGATACAAGTGATCTTGCACAACACTGTGCATGTACTAACCGCTCTTTAACGTGGTTAATTCTGTTATTGAATTTTCCCTCTCCTGGTTCCTAAATTCATGCGTACAGAATCAGATTCTCTGGAGGTGGCGCTCAGGACTAGGGATTATTTAAAAGCTCTGCAGAGACCTGATGGATAGCCGGCTCTGGGCTTGCTCCTGGGAGCTGACCGGCCCAGAGCACCCTGGGAAGAGAAGAGGTCAGTTTGGGAAGGCGGTGAGGTTCTGCCTGTCGATGCACCCACCCTGCTCCCCAACCAGCTCCCAGAGGCTCCTTACAGGGAGCCTCCTTACAGGGCCCCCAGAGTGCAAGGCTGCACTCCTCTGCGGGCCTGGGTCTGGCCAGGCCATTTAACCCGTGTCACAAACGTCAAAGGGAGATGTTAGAATCCCCCTGAACGGATGAGAAAACTGAGGCTCAGAATGGATAAACATTTGCCTGAGGCCACCCGAGCAGAGTGGAGAAAGCAAACTCTGAGCCCTTGCCTCGTAGCTTTCCTGCCGGAGCTCACGATCCTCTGTGCTTCCACCACCTTGTGCCAGCTCTAGGGTAGAGACATCGCCCGGCGCTCCCAGCAGCCTTGTGAGGGTGGTTGTCTCCACTCCTGGACAGAGAGACCGAGGCGCGGAAAGAGCCCTGGGCTTAGCCAAGTCCTACAGTGAGCACAGCCTGATTCGCAAAGATCTGTGCTCCAACAGCTGGCTTTTGAGACCTAGAGGGTGGAGGGTAACTGACACCCAGAAGGTCCTTTATCGCATGCCCTCCCCCAGCCCAGAAGTACTAAATATGCAGTGGAACAATATGAATAACTACGAAAGAAACACCGTGGTGAAAAATATAAATATATGCAATGTTCGATTAGGATAATATATACTCGTGTATATACTTTTGATTATTATACAATATATTGATATTTAATATATTCATTATACCTTTATATTATACAATACAATATACAATATTTATATATAAATTATATATGTATAATTATTCAGGTAAAGAAAATAAAGAAATAAATAAGAAAACAAATTTTATAGTAATTAAAATGAAAAAACTTTAACTATTCAACACATTTAACATTCACCCAACACTTTGAACTTTGATCCTTTAGTTACAGGCTGAGGTAATACTATTTTATGTAACTAATTTTCTCATACCTAATACATGAATTTTAATAAAACCCAAACAGCTGCGAAGTGCAGAATTTAAGCACTTACTAAGACACACAATGATGTAGTGTTTTATTTTATTATTATTGAGTTTTAAAATAGCCAACCACCATCAAAAATATACATTTAGGTTTTAAAAGTGTTCCAATTCTGCCAAATAGTCCCTGTATAAACTAAAACCTGCACTTACCGAACAATGACGTCACACCTAGCAGGTGGCGCTGACTCACCGTTTTCAGCTTCGATCACTAATTAACATCCACGTCTGTCTCAGCAGCCTCTGTGGTTAGCAGTTTATAGCCACTGCAGTTAGAAATGTAAATTGCTCCTGCAAGGAGTGCAAAAGCTTCCAAGTCCTATGACACTGATCTCCCGGTGTGTAGCTGAGCCCATGTGAGTGTGCATATGCATGTGTGTGCACACACCTGTGTGGCCAGCTATCTAACTGGGAGCCCACAAGTTGTCTTCCACAGAGAGCCCACTAATCGTTATAGGCTAGTGAATAAAAATGTGTAAGCGTGCTCATCTGCAGCTTACTTGTGTTATTATGAAAACCCAACCACAGCTACTGTTTAGACTGTAAATCAACCAGAAGTTGTTTTTTAACAGAGGGAAATTTTACTGTTGATGTTGTTTAGAGCTGCTGGCACAAGCTGACAATAAAAAGCAGCTCAACCTTCCTGACTGGGTTGTTTTGTTGCATTGGTTAGTGGGTTTGGCTGTCATTCTCCAGCCCTGGGAATGGAACCCAGGGCCTCACGTGTGCTAGGAAAGTGTTCTGCCAGTGATCCAGGTCCAGCCTGCTGTTTCACTCCGCACTTCCTCTACCCCTGGGAGACCCCTCCTACCACTTGTCCTGGGTCCCGAGCAGGCCTTGGTTAGCATCTCGGCATCTACTCCCGCAGGGCTAAAACAAAACCAGGGGAGTTTTCCTTGCCTTCTAGTGACATCAGCTAACTAGCAAAGCCCTGCTCCCAGCACACTCCATTCTCAGGACCTTGGGCTGTCAGTTCACCCTGTTGCTTTCCCTGCCACCCAAGGCCAGGGTGCTCGCTGCCTCCTCCAAAACACTGACGACCTCATTGGCTTTTCCAACAAAAGCGAATACAGCCCTCAGGTCCTGCTGGGCTCCACGAGACTTCTCGCTTATCTAGCACTGGGCTTCCCCGAGATGCACCCTGGGAGTACTCAGGGTCTGGTTCTGTTCTCACTGCACCCACACCAAGCATGTAGCCCATCCAGGCTGCTTAATCTGAGGGCGAAAGAAGCAGGAAGGATGGTTAGCTCTCTGGAGGGGCTACAACCAGGAGACTGGAGCCCCACAAAATGGCTACACATCCCGGTGGCCTGGTGGTGGCCTTCCAATCCTTCCATGAGTGTAGGTGGAGTTCATTGCTCACCCCTATTTTCAGGCAGGCAGGGAGGGTGGGAGGTGAGGAGGGATTAGCAGTCTCTGGCCTTCATCCTGGCCAGACTCCACACTGGGCACAAGGCGTTGCTTCATATCCAACGCACAAAGGCCTTTCAGGCGGTGGCATGCAGGTGTGTTCAAAGAAAAGCTGACCTCCTCCAGCCAGCCAGGCATAAAGAGGTCTTTGAGAGGAATAAAAGGTTGTCCAAGGACAAGTGGCCGCCCCTCATGGAGCCTGAGACTCCACGATGGTCCTTGTGCTCTGCTTACCCCTGCTGCTGGGTCCCGGCCCCTGCTGCTCTCCAGCCCCTGAGTAGCCCCAGCATGGCCTTCTGTGTCTCAAAGGCCCCTGCAAACAGCAACTTCTCTTTTTTCAAGACAGAAAGGGAGAATGAGAGAAAAATCTGGCAGATGGCAGCTCTGACGCCTCAGCTCAGAGTCTCTCCAGTCCACCCGCCATGGCCAGCAACTGCCTGTGTGGGACACTGGGGCCAGGCTGGTGTCGTAACCATCCTGTCTGGTGCGGGGAGCATCAACGGTACGTGTTGCACTTTACCAATAACAACACTGTAGAGCGGCTTGACTACTTCACTAGTCCCAGGCCCAAGCCTGGGCTGACCTCACGCAGAGGCTCAAGCCCTTGTGGTCCCTGCTCTGCTTTCTCCTGCTGGGACGAGGCCCTGGCAGGCAGCAGCTGCAGTTTCCTGGCCCTGGGCTGGCGGGCTACACATGATAGACTGCCTAGTGTGGAGACTTATTAAGCTATTTGAAGCCGTCAAGGGAAACCTGCTACGTGTAAATATCGGCTCCGCTTGCCAAAATACCTGGAGCGGGATTTTATTTCTGCTGGGCATTATTATGGCTATTGATTTGAGAATCTGAAAATTCAATAAAACAGATTAAACCTCCAAGGAATGAGCACGCAGACCACCAGCCAGCCTCACCATGGGCCTGAAGCGCAGTGGGTGGGAAGGAGACGTAGCCTGCAGCAGGCTGAGCAGTCCCAGCCCCATGGGCTGGCAGGAGGTGACTGCGCCTGGCTCCCCCAAGGGGGCTGCCTGCCAGCTACTGGGCCTGGGGCCCGGCTTCCAGGGCCCCGATGGTCACGAGGCCCTGGGGGTGACAAGAACGCAGTCTCTTCAGGAAGCTAACATCATTGTAAGAGGAAAGAGGGAGGTGGCTTCTAGATTCAACGAGCCCAAAGAGACCCAGCTACCAAACGTCAACCGTGACTGAGCTCTTTTGTGAGGAAAGGACCAGCTATGAGGGACAGTCCTAGGCTGGTCGATGAAAGCAGAATGCTCACTGGCTGTTAGGGATAGTAGAGAATTACTGTTAATTTTTAAGTATGATAACGATGGGAGGATGGCCTAATTCTTAGGAGATGCATGCTGAGATATTTAACTGAGAAATGTGATGTCTGCAGCTCACTTTTCAATGGTCAGGTTTAAAAAAAACCTGCTACTCTGTATGCCTATGTTCTTGAAGCTAATGGAAAATTAGGAAGGTTTACAGATGTTCATTGTATCATTATTTCAACTTACTGAAAAAGTAAAAGAATAAAAAGACAGAAATCTCTGTGATGAAGAGACTCATAGTCTAGCCCTGTGACGGTGAACCCTTTAGAGCGTGCAGTGATACCTGAGGCAGCACTCATGCCACAGTTCTGCCACCACCGGTCTAGAGAGTTCAGTAAAGCATTCACTTGCATGAGAGACATGAACTCAGCCTGGGGACAGGATAACGGGCAAGCCTGGAGCCACTGCCAGGACGCTTTCTGACTCCTGACTGTCGCCATCTACAGAGCACAGAAGAGCAGCTACCACGGGCTGCTTCTTCGTAAATCTGAGGAAAGGAAAAGGTCTGTCACTGCCTGGCACTGAGGCCAACACCACAAGGCAGAACAGGGTCCTCTCACACATAGACCCCGGCTATGTCCCAGGTTAGGTGGGAGAACCCCACAGACTTGGTGCCAGCCCTTGAGGAGCCCAGGCCCCAGTTGAGATGGGCCAAACCCTCCAGGCAGGAGTTTGGGAGCCAAAATAGTCAGAGTGAGTCCTTGCCCTTGAAACACTAAAAACCGTGAATTCCTGCCCAAATGTCCCTACTTGGAAGACAGATGGCTGCAACTGGATTGGAAGGGACAGATCAGATACAAGCTGTGTTTAGAGGTTTGGAGGTGATGCAAGCTAGGCGGGCTCAGACTTCTCCAGACAGGAGGCACACAGTGCCAAGAGATGCTAGATGGACAAATAACATTTATCTACAACTTTACGAGGCCACTTTCCATTGTGAAGACAGGGCATTTTAACACATTGATTTTCATGGGATTGTTTGGATACACCCTAAAAAATAAACACTAAATTTACAGCTTCCAAAAATATTACCTAGCATGATATGAATAGACATCAGCCCATTCCCCACTTCTTGCCAATGCCCACCTACAAAACAGGAGGCAAATTGGGGCAGAAACCAAGCCCAGGAAACAGGAGCAGGAAGTGAGGGGAGGCAGGAAGAGCAAGTAGGTCGGGGACACCCAAGCACTCCTGGGTACAGTCTAAAATCCTCCATTCAGCTGGGGATTTAGCTCAGTGGTTAGAGTGCTTGTCTTGCAAGCACAAGGCCCTGAGTTCAATCCCCAGCACTAAAAAAAAAATAAATAAAATCCTCCATTTCACGTTCCCAAACAGCTTTGTTAATAAGCTAGACAAGACAACTCTGCCGGCCCTCCTTGGAGAAATAGCTGAAGTCAAGTCTTGGTGGGAAAGCCACAGGCTGAGCCTGGAGCTCCTTTTTGTAGCAAAAGGTGAAGAAGGGCAGGGAAAAAGAAAAGGTGTCCACAGGGACCCAGGAGCCACCCTGAAGGGGCCCTAACTGTCAAACCGGGGACCAGCCGAGCACTAAAATAAAATAGTCTCATTAGAAAAAGAAACAAGAATCCTTGTATCTCTACCAGGGCTTTTCAACTAGAGGCAACTTTGTCTGCCTTGTCCCTGCTGTGATACTTGACAATATCCATAAATACTTTTGGTTGTGAACTGGGAGGGAGCTAGGCAACTGGCAACCAGTGGGAAGAGGCCAGGAAGCTGCTGAACATCCTACAGTGCACGAGATGGCCCCCACAGCAAAGGATCATCTGGTTCAATATGTTGATACTGTCCAAGGTGAGGAGTCTGATGCTTTTTACTTGTTGCACTGATAGTTAAAATATATTTTAAAAATAGATGGGATGAACGGTGGGGAGGGCTCTTACTTACAGCAGAGCTCTGAGTGGTGGCTGCTAAACGCAGAGGTGTGCCTGTGCTGGAAAATCATTTTGTAACTGCCATGGTTGGGGTTGATTCAGGCAAGAAGCATGATGCATGCTAAATCCAGGGGAGTAACTTTGACAAGAAGCAGGACATTTGCATGTTCTAAAATATCTCCCATAGATTGCTTATTCTTTCTAAGGGGAAAGAACCTTATTAAGTGGGAAATTGGTGCCATTCTTGGTGTGTGTTATGGCTTGTATCCTAGATGTCCCCCAAAGTCTCATGTGGTCATAGGCAGGGCTTCTCAGAGGTGGCTGGATCCAGGGTGTGTGATGCTGGGATCAAAGATGTGATGCTGGGATGGCTTCACAGTGCAATGCTAGGGTTAAGGCTGCCCCACTCTGGATGTGAGTGCTATCTGCCCTAAGGGTGGGTAGCCTGGATAGGATATAAGAGACAGAGTCTCTTGTCACTTGCTGCTTCTCCTGCCTTCTGCCTGCCATGAACTGTTTCTCCTCTGTGATGTCCTTCCACTATGCCACCCTGCCTTGGAGCCAGTTAACTATAAACTGAAACCTCTGCAAATTGTGAGCTAAAATAAAACTTTCCTCCTTTAGCTTTGGGTATCAGGCACTTTGTCTTAGCAATGAGAGAAGTAACTAAGACAGTGTGATCAAAATTGCTATCATCGTAAGGGGCAGACGGACAATGTACCCTCGAGATGAGATGTCCCCAAAAGGCTGCAATATCGTTGGTGCGGGATTCCAGCCAGAGCTGCATAACCTGAGTCCAAGCTGAAGTGAGAACATTCTGTTGCTCCTAAAAACATCTGCATTTTTCATATATGTCAGCATCATAAAAGAGAAATAAAAGCTGAGCCTGTCTTCCAATGTAAATGAGAAAAAGAGATATGGCAACTAAATGCCAATCATGATTCTAGACAGAATCCTGCACTGAAGGAGAAATGGATCTATAAATAATTGACAAAATTAGCATGTGCCAATAGATTCGAGAACTGTATTTACTTAAAATCTCCTGATATTGCTAATTGTACTGTAGTTATTGAATTAATTCATTTTTCACTAATAGAAATGTCTGAGCTGGGTGACTTTAGAGAGAAAAGAGGCTTACCTTGGCTTATGGTTCTGGTCCAAGATCACTATATCTGATGGTGGTTTCTTGCTGACAAACCCCCGAGGTAGGACAGGGCATCACACAGCAAGAGACAGGTCTGCATGTGTGTCCTCTGATCTCTCCCCCATTTCTTATAAAGCCACCAGAATTCAATTATGGGGCTTCTCCCCTGATGATCTTATCTAATCCCAGTCACCTCTCGAAGGACTGACCTCTAAACACTGCAGTTAGATTAAGTTTCCACTCTCCTAGTACTTCAGAATGGGGTTGAATTTTAACATTCACCTCATGGCAGGAAAGTAAAAGAGAGGAAAAGGAAGAGATCAGGGTCCTATAAATTGCCTTCAAGATCATGCCTTAATGACCTAACACCCCCACTGGGATCCACCTCCTGAAAGTCCCATCACTTCCTGATAGCACTGAGCTGGGGACCAAGCATGAGACACAGGATTCTTTGAGTGACATCCCAGATCCTACTTATAGCAGGGCCACAAGCCGAGGAAGCCGAGAAGCCCCAGAAGATGGAGAAGGCCAGGAAAAAGGACTCTTCTGGAGCGCCCAAAAGGAACCAGACCTGATAGCTTCACGTTAGTCTAATGATATTGATTTTAGTGACTGGCCTCCAGAACAGTAAGAGAATAAATTTGTCTCTTATTAAGTCACTAAGTTTGTGATAATTTATTACAGCAGTCATAGGAAACCAATACTCATATATGTGTGACATATACATGGGCACAGCATATACACACAATAATCTTCATTGTTCATGGATTGCACACTACTAATTTTGCCTACTCACTGAGATTTTTTTTGTATCCCTCAAACCGATACTCATGGTTCTTTTGTGATCATCTGTCAACATGTTCAGCAGTGATGAAAAATTTGAGTGGCGCAATGTGCATGGGGCCAGTTAAAGCAAAACAAAGCCTTCTTGTTTCCGGTCTCCTATCTCCAAACAAGTGTCCTTTCATGGTCTAGCACCACATTTTTACGCCTTCTGGAGATTTCACTCTTTAAAACAGCTCCCAAGTGCAGTGCTAAAGTGCTGTCCTGTGTTTCTAAGTATAAGTAGGCTGTGATGTGCCTTGGGGAGAAAATACAAGTATGTGCATTAGACAGGCTTGTTGCAGCATGAGTTGTAGTGCTGTTGGCCACAAGTTCAATCAAAATGGATCAATAGTATAGATTAAGCAAGGTATCTTTAAACAGAAACAAGGCTACTGATTGATCACTTGCCAAAAATATCACCAGAGCCTCAAAGGAACCTAATACTGAATTTTGCCTAAGAACAATGGTTCTGTATGCAGAACCATTAATTAGTGGTCACAGTAAAATTATATAACAGATTCACCAAGAATAAACAGAATGCTCTCTCTCCCCCTCTCTCTCCCTCTCTCTTCTCTAGATATAGATATAGATATATATCTCAACTCACAATCAACTTTTTATAAGTTGATTTATCTCAGGCATGTGCTATAGCAACAAGAAGGTAACGCAGGCCCTGCCTCACACCACTACAGTTTGCTTCTGTTGTCATACATATGGAGGGGAGGTGCACGTGAGTGAGAAGCAAAGGGGAAAGGTAAGTCTGGGTCAGGGTACATGAGTATTCTAGGTATTATTCTTGTAAATTTCCAGTAATTTTGAAACTATTTCCAAATACAATGCTGGGAAGGAAGAGTTATCGTGTCCAGCAGTGGCATCCAAATGTGTCCTATCAGACCGGCATGCCTGCATTCCACGTTCTAAATTCAGTGTGGAACCAGAGTGAGGAAAGGACCTGGGGTGGCACTAGGGGCTCCGCAGGGGCAGGAGGGAAAAGGCAGAGTGGTTGCCATGGTGGCCACATTGTGGGTGGGTAGGGAGTGAAGCGTCATGATACAGACTTGAGGTTTGTGGTTCCTGGTGGCATAGGCCAGATGGCTGCCCAGAGCTGCGTCTCTGCCAAAAATACCCAAGACATAGATAAGGGAGGGGAAGTTCAAATTTCTCTGCCTGTAATTTCTCTGGGCAGGAGAGGTGGACAGATAGCTCGGAAGTTGCCATCTAAGTAAAAGGCCCATCAGCCGCACAGTTACCCAGGCCACAAACTCACCCCACCTTGTCCTTACACCCAATCACGACTCAGCATTTCCCCCCATGCAGCTGCCTGGGTAACATTTTACTTGGCTGCCTTATCTCAGATAGAATATAGACATAAAAGAATCCTTGGTTAACCCCCAAACTTGGCTCTCTCCCAGTTTTCCACACTGATGCAAATGACACCATCATCCACCTAATGGCCTGTGCTCAACTTTTCAGATTCCTTTTTTGGGTTTTGTTCTTTTTTGTAGTTGGTTTTGATTGTGGCATTTTGCATTGCTTCATTTTTGGTAAGACTCACAGTAAAATATATTGATTTTAAATGTTAAATTGATATATTTCGACACATGCATACACCTGTGTAACCAAAACCTCAGTCAGGAGATAGAGTATTTCCATCAGACCAGAAAGTTCCCTCATCACCCATTCTGGTATGTTGTTTTGATTTTTCAAATGTTAAAGCAGCCTTGCATTCCTGGGTTAAACTGCATTTGTCATGATTATTACCCTTTGATATACGACTAGATTGGATTTGCTAATATCTTTTGAAGGACTGTGCTGTACTGAGTAATGGCCCCCCAAATACCCACATTCCTCATTCTTGGCACCTCTGAATTTACCTTCCATAGCAAAAGAGACTTTGAAGATATGTTTGGTTAAAGATCTCGCCATGAAGAGATGATCCTGGATTATCCATGTGGCACCCCCCACAAGAGGGAGGCAGAAAGAGATAGGACTAGAAGAAGGCAATGTGAGACCTGAAGATGCTACCTGGCTGAGGAAATTTGAGGATGAAGGAATAGCAAAGATGGTGGCCCTCTGTGCTGTGGAAGGAGGAGAAACAGATTCTCCTCCTCAGCCTCTGTTGGGAGTTTGGTCCAATGAAGCCGACTTCCAAATTCTGGTGCCAGAATTGTAAGAGAATGAACCTGTATTGCTTTAAGCCAAAGAACAGGGTTTGTGGTAACAGGAAACAAACAGATCACATCTAAATTCATGAGGAATATTGTTCTGTGGTTTTCTTTTCATGTTAGAGTGTCAATTCTATATGAGGGTTATTCTGGCTTCGTAAAACAAGTTAGTAGGTATTTCTTTTTCCTCTGAAAAAGTTTCAAATTAGTATTATTTCTACCTTAGCTGTTTGCTATTCACCAGTAAAACTATCTTGACCTGGAGTTTTTCTTGGAGAGATTTTAAATTATAAATGTAGTTTCTTTGATAGATTTAGAGCTACTTAGATTATTTCTTAATGAGTCAGTTTGGGTAAGGCATGTTTGTTAAGGACTTTATCCATGTTACCAACGTTGTCAATTTGTCAGCATAAAGTTGTTCATGCTGCTTCTCTTTTTACCCTTTAGGCACATGTAGGATACATCACGCTAGCTCCTTTTCCATTCTTGATACTGGTATTTCTCACTTGTATGCTTTTTTCTTGATAATTCTCACTAGTGGTTTATCAATTTGTTAAATCCTAACAAAAACTTCTAATTCCTGAAGGTGAACACTAAATTATTGATTTAAGACCTTTCTTCTGTTTGTGTGTGTTTGTGTGTGTGTGTTTTGTTTTGTTTTGTTTTGTTTTGTTTGAGACAGGGTCTCATTATGTAGTTCAGGCTGGCCTTGAACTCACTATGTAGCCCAGGATGGCCTTAAACTCCCTGCCTCAGCCTCCCAAGAGCACTGATTACAGGCATATGCCAACATGCCCAGCCTCTTCTCTGTTTCTAATAGAAATTTACCTATAAGTACTGGTTAAGCTGCTTATAGGTAAATTTTGATATGTTACAGTTTCATTCTAACTTGGCCCCAAATTTTAAAAAAAAATTTCCATGTGATGCTTTCTTTAATCTGTAGGCTATTGGCTATTTAGAAGTACATCAATATCCAAACATGGCTGTTTTTAAAATTTTCTATTTAAATTCCATTGCCAGAAAACAAATCTTTTGAAATTTACTGAGACCATTCTATGGTCTAGTGAATTGGTCTTTCTTTATGAATATTTCCTGCACATATATTTTGCAGACTACCTGTACTTGGATCCAGGTCTGCTCTTTCCCCACGATGTGAGACAATCCTATAACATAATTTCTCTGAGCCTTAGTTTCTCTAAATGTACAGCAAGAATAAATGGTGATATCACTGATCTGAAAATGTGATGAGAACAAAACGAAGAGCTCCTAGCACACTGACAGCCCATTCAATGTAGGTTGTTGCCCTCTCCTTCTTTTACTCTGTTATTATTATTATTATGACCCTTATAGTGTTGTTACTATGTTGCAATTGTATTTCTGGGGTTGGTATTAAATTCTGCCCCAGGAGACTAGTCTCCTGTGGATTATTTTACAGTGAATTACAGAATTATTCTTGATAAGTCTGTTGTCACCCTCCTAACTAAATTGCTTGCTTTCCATCTCACCCAAAGGCTACCACAGTAGGAGGCGCCAGCCCTGCCATGTCCTCCAAGCCACAGTAGTGCCCTGGTACAGTCAGGTTTGCTAAGGGAACAGCTCCTAGGCACATCCAGTGTTGGAGCAACAACTTTCTTGAGCTTTTTGTTTTGCCACTGTAGCAGTGGCCTAGAGATTGCGTCCCAGAGTGCGTCCTTGGCTGACTTGTCCAGGACAACTGACCTCCTGGAAGACTTGAACACAGTACAGCCCTTTGAGTTATTTACTCCTGGGACATGATTGGTCTAGATGTGACACCTCTGACTATGTGCAAACCTCTTTCCAATCACTTCTCCAAACCTCCGTCCCCTTCTGGCACTTGAAGTAGCACAAAATCACTCTGGGGCCAGCCTGATCCTTGCTCCTTGAAACAGAACTTTATATTTGTCTGTCTATATGTTTAAGGATGTTTTTCATCATAATGGAATCCCAGAAGATTTACCATTTGTATAGATAAATATCTTCCTTGCTTGTTTTTTGCATTTAGATTTTTATGGTTTGGCTCAAGAATGTCTCCCAAAGACCTCATGGAGGCATAGGTGGGGCTTTTGGAAGGTGACTGAATCATGGAGCAATGTGGCTGACTTGATGTTAGGAGGTGGGGCCTGGCCAGAAGACATGGAAGAGATGGTCCCTGAAAATGCAGCCTAAAAAGGTGTCTCTTCCCTCCCCAGCTCTTCCCTTTGCTCTCTGCTTCCTGACCACCATGATGCAAGCAGCTTTCCCTCCGCTCTGCCCCTCTGCCACGCCCCTGTGCCTTGGAGTCAGCCAACTGTGGACTAAACCACGAACCCAAATAAACCTCTCCTCCTTAGACCTTGGGTGTCAGGGATGAGGAAAGTGACTCGGATGAAGACGATCTTTTCTGACCTGAATACACAGCTCTTTAACTGGGAAATCTTTTTTGTTTGTTTTTTTTTTATAATATTTATTTTGCTACTTCTGCACTATTTTAAGCATTCTAAAGTACTTGTTGAGAACCATCTGATGTGCCGAGAACTGGGGAATGGAGCAATGAACAAGACACAAGACCTGCCCTCGGGGAGTTTACAGGTTAATAAGAGAACCAGTCAATAAACAATGAAATCAATAAGCAGGAACTGTGGGCAGCCTCCAGCAGGAAGAAGATGAAGCAGTGGGCGGGGATGGGAGGCAGTGGGCGAGGAGAGCATTTCAGCCGAGGGCTCTTCTTTCCATGGCAACAGCTATTCCGGTTGCTCCTGGTGAGATTGGATCTGTTCTCTCCCTGAGTAGGCAGGATATTAATTTTCATCATGTGCATCATCTGATTATCCTTCTTCTCAGCAACCTGAAAGCACTTGGCAAGTTGGTCTTACGGCCATTAGCTCAGCTTGTCACTGTCCCCTGTGCCTCACTCCCTCTGGTGAGGACCTGACTTCTGAGTCGCTAGCTCGAAGGTCCCTTTGCTCATACCCTGAGGTCATGCTTTGCTGACTTTGGGCTCAGCCTCCCTCCATGTTTCCCAAAGGTGGGTCTCTTTCTATCTTCTTCAACCTACCAGTTTTCTGAGATTTTGTCCTGATTCTTGCACTGATTCATTTGCAGGGGTCCCTCCCTCTGAGTCTTCCAAACAACTTGCTCTTCCCTTTCTCTCCAGTACTTTTCCATATATCCCGTTGAGAAGCTCCCTATTTCAGCCTGTCCTGGATGTGAATCGTGAAGATCCCTTCTGTGAGGCGAGAGGGAGCACGGTGGCTCAGAGTTGTGACCCTGGATGGCCACCCCCAGGGCGACTGATGTGCGGTGCAGACTGAGTGGCCCAGTCCCGGTCCCACCCCCAGGTTCACGGGCTCCAGGGCAGCGCTGACTGTGCGTGTGAGTGGGGTGTGCTCTCTCCTTTCACTGCCTGGCGTTCAGTCACTCCCAGCAGACAGGACGCCCGGGACGGCCTGGCTCCCGCTGTGCGCTGCTGCTGTGGCCCCACCTCTCCCCACGCCTAGTACTTGACTTAGGCAACAGAATTAGGAGGACCAGATAATTGCATAAAACCATAAGACTATTCTGCCTTGAAGTCCCTCTTGCAGAGCTCCCAGAAGCCCCACAGCTGGTGAGGTTATTTATGTTGACCTCCCATCTAGAAATTAAGCTCCGATCTGGAAATTAAGGATTGTAATTTAGCATTAACCCAAATGCCAAGATGAAGTGAGACACACTGTGGGGGAAATTGAATTCCATATTGCCGAAGACCCATTTTATTTATAATAACCAGCCACTCACATCGTGCCGATATTGATGGATCATGTGTTTAAAATTTTGATAGCTCATTCATTTCTATAATTACATTTATTTCAAATTAAATAAGTCTTGCACACCCTTGATATACAAAGAGACAAAATTAATTTGTGGATCAGAATTAACCTGCCATTCAACCCCTGGAACTGTCCTTTCTCAGAGCCCTTGGAGAGTGGCATTCTGCCATTTCAGAAAGGGTGATTAGCATCTGCAGAGGACCAGCTTTCAACCTGGAAAGACCCTCATCCTCGGGCTTGGAGGGAGGGTCACCACAGAGGTGACCAGGAGTGGACTCGCTCATGGAAAGGCTCAGAGATGGAGATGAGGCCATTTACCAACAGACCTGATCTTCCTGGGAAATGGCCAATGCAGTCGCAAGGGCAGCATCTGGGATTTTAGGAAGTATGAGTAATGACATTTGTGCCCAGTCCACCGCTTATTGGTGAGCAGATTAGTAAGATTCATCCCATTGCCCCTCCTGAGCAGGGTGGCAGAAATGCCCACTACTCCTGGTCTATCCACAGATGGCCACCACTGGCTTGTCTGAGAATGCAGTTGTGGACAAATGTCGCTGACCAGATGGGCGTGAGAACCTGGTCAGCTGTGCCATGTGGGTGATGCAGACCAGCTTGCACAGCCTCTCCTGTACGGCCAATCAGAGTCGGCACCATGCACACTATGGGGAAGCCAGTCCAGGGGCAGAATGCAGCGCCTTCCCGAGCTGGGCAGAGGTGGAGACCAGCGGACTCATGCTAAAGAGAGGAAGAGGTGTTTTCCCTTGACTCTGGGGCCAGTTCCTTGAACAGTAGGATTATTAGTCTTCTGTCCTTGGAGGTCCAAACTTGCCTCTGCATTTACTCAGTCTATTCTTTTGCAAAGCAAGGAACTGTGGCAGTGAGGTCAAGAGAAGTATAAACCCACAGCAAAATGTGGAAGAGTGGCAGGTAACATCTAGGCTGACAGGGCCACAGACAGTCCCCTAAGATGCCCTGCCTAGAGTGGGGAGCTGAGGTTCACTGTAGGGGCAGGCTTGTGCAACCTGCTAGGGTCTCAGGTCTGAAAACATAGCAGAGATGTGCCTAGGAGAGAGACTAGAAGGCTCAGCTCTGACCCAAACATTAGTGAGGGGGCCAAATTTGAACCCACATCCACTGGTCAGGCAGCACTGGCCATAGTTGTGCTTAGTCTGGTCAGGAGGTGGCAAATCTTGGTCCCGTACAGGCCCAAGCCACCTAACCACTGAGAAGCAGAAACATCCCTATTCAGGGTGTGTGCCCACCCCCTCCTCATGCCCAGATCATCTGACCCTGGAGTGGAGGACAGGAGTCCTTCTGAATTGATGAGTTTTAAATCACAATGGTAAACAAAAAAAACTCTGAATTTGACTCACTTTACTTATGAGAAGCTTAGATCCATTTTCTGCACCAGAGAAGGAGTTCAGCACTTGAAATTAAGTTGAGTGGTACCAAAAATTGAACTTTGCTTTTGAGATCGACTCTGTCAGCATGAAATATAGTCCCTGAATCTACATTTCCTAGGCCCCCGGAGGATGTAGAGTGTGGGGCCTAAGGCGCGCCGGGACCATACTAGGCAGAGAACCTCCATGGGGTTGTCAGGACTGCTCCGTAGAGTTGGGAAGCTGGCATGGCAGAAGGAAGTGATATTGTGTCTCAGAGTATCCAGCGTTGGCTGTTAGGGCCACCGTCAGCTGTGCACCATGTCAGCCGTGCACACATGGCCATCCATCCCCACGATGGATGGCCATATGTGAGGGACAGCCAGGAAGAAAGACGCCCGTTGGGTTCACAATTGGGAGAAAGGGTTTCTTTCTTCTTTCCTGATGAAAATTGTTTTGTTTTTTACTAATGTGTTTTTAAATTTACACATAGTAATATATTTATGGGGTACTTGTGGCATTTCAAAACAGGTATACAATGTATAATGACCAGAATGGGGCCAGTGGCTTATCTGTCACCTCAAACATTTACCATTCCTTGGTGTTGGGAACACTCAAAGCCCTGCTAGCTAATTTGAAAGTCATTTAATTGTTGTCAACCATAATTCTCCCGCTGTGCTACAGAACATTACAGGTTATTCTTCCTGCCCACTTCACCCTGGACCCATTAACCTTCCTCTTTCCAGCCCCCCTCCGCCACACCCTTGCCAGGCTCTGGTATCCATTATTCTGTTCCCTACTTCTTTGCAATCATCTTTAGCTTCCACACACAAGTGAGAACATACTGTGTGTATTTGTCTTTCTGTGATTTATGTATTTCACTTAATGCAATGTCCTCTTGTTCTATCCATGTTGCTCCTAATGATGGCATTTCATTCTTTTAATGGCCGTATTGCATTGTTTATATGTACTACACTCTCCCTATCCGTTTACCCATTGATGAACACCGAGGTGAACCCCGTGTCTTGGCTGTTGTGAATAACACTGCAATAAGTGTAGGAGTGTAGATGTCTCTTAAACGAGCTGATTTATTTCCTTTGGATATATATTCTACAATAGAACTTGTAGATCTATTTCTACTTTTTTGAGGAAACTCCATTTTGTTCTTCATAGTGGGTGTTCTAATTTACATTCACACCAATGGCATGTAAGAGTTTTCCTTTTTCAGAACACTTGCCAGAATTTTTGATAGTAGCCAATCTCGCTGGAGTGAGATGATACTTCACTACGGTTTTGTTTTGCATTTCTCTGAAGATTAGTGATCTTGAGCATCTTTGTGTGCACTTACTGGTCATTCGTATGCCCTCTTTTGAGAAATGTCTATTTAGATCATTATGTGAAAAGATTTCAAAAGTTCTCTCCTAACTCTGTGTGTGTGTGTGTGTGTGTGTGTGTGTGTGTGTGTGTGGTGTTGGGGATCAAACTTAGGGGCTCACATATTCTAGGCAAGCACTCGGCCACTGAGACAGGCCCCCAGGCCAACAACTTTTTATATGGAGCTGCTGTTATTTGTGCAGCTCTAGAATGAAACAGAAGGGATAAAATGTAAAGTCAGACCCGAGGGACTCCCAGTTACGAATGCGAAAAAGTTAAAACCACCCCTGACCCTGAGTCTCGGCAAGGATGAGCCTGCTTGGGGCAATTAATATTCCCTAATTACCTCCTGCATTCTCCACATCAATCCAGATACTGGGATTTTTATCCTTATTTTACAGGTAATGAACCAGATTCCAGGGCATAATTAGCTTGCCCAAGGTTTTGCTGTTAATAAGCAGCTGAGTCGGAATGAAACTGTCTCTCATGCTCTTCCCAAGCATCCAGGTCTCTTAATAAAACAACTTTTTTTCTCAAGAGAAAAGTTTTCAAAACACCAAACTTTCAAACCTCTTGGTTACATTCTGCACACTCACAGAGCGTTCTATGTAAAAACCAGCTCAGAGAAAGCCTCGCCTGGTCACCACAAACACTCGGTTGCTTTTGTATATTTTGTTCCACGCTGGGTATTCAGATCTCTTGCCTTCCTTTCCCAGAAGTCTCTTGCTTTTGGTACTGTATAAATATTTCAGCCCACCGGGGCCTGCAGAAGGAAGAGGAAAAGTCTCCTTCATGTGTTCTGTGCACAGCCTGCGGGCCTCCGTGGATGGGGCGCTGGGGACTTAGCACAGGCTCACGCAGCCTGCAACTGGCGATTGATCTAGGCCTCCTGCCCTGTCTCCAGAGTGGGGCAGCATGCACCGAGGGGGGCTCGCTTACCTGCTGAGGCGCTCTGTGACTGTTACTTAGAGATGCCATTTAAAATTCAGTCCTTACCGAAGACTGCACGCACTGTAGACTCCTGGTGAGTGCTTGTGAATTCAGGAGGGAAAAAAGCAGTAGAATCCAGAATGTATTGCCCACAAAAGTCTGATGCAGAGAGCCTGGGCGGGAGTCTTGGCAACCTGGGAGACCCTCCTCTGACCGACCCTGTACCTTGGACACTTCTCTGCCCAACGGGGCTGTTAACCGCCCACGGTGCAGAACCACTGGGGGTCATGGGCACTGGGTGGGAAGAAGAAGGGGGTACCAGGCTGGGGGACTCTAAAATCCAGTGTTCTTCGGGGTCACCTAGATGCAGCGCTTTGGCCAGCTGTTAATAGAAGCAAGCCTGTTGTTTTCAGTAGTTAAGTAACAAAATGCCTTCTTGGCTTCTCAGGGTACCTACTTGAAGTAGTCAAAACGAGACTTCGGAAGAGCTTGGGAGCCGAGGACACTCACAATGGGCAGAAAGAGGTTTTGTTTTGGTTTTTTTCCGTATTAGCAGCCTGAGCAGGGGCAGCCTCTGGGAGCTGCCCTAGCTGTATCAATGGCGTTGACGCTGCAGTCGCATGAACTCGTCATGTGCAGTTTGGTACTTGCCTTATGAAACTTCCCCAAAGACAGTACTTCAGAAAGGAAGTATCCGCTGGGCTACTCTCAGTTATGAGCGAGGGAAAGACCAACTCCATCTGCCTGAAACAACAAAGCAAAATTTACTGAAAAGGCCCAGTCCAGCTGTGGGAGAATCCTGTGTTGCATCTTTGGCAGCTTCTGACGATCCTTGGCTTGTGCTCTCTCTTCAGTCCCTGCTTCTGTCACATGGTCTTCTTCGTCTCTTTATTTGACTCCTTATAAGGACAACCTTCACTGGGTGGGGAACCTGCCCTGATCCAGTCTGACCTAATTTTAACATCTGCAAATACATCTGCAAAGACCCTGTTTGCTAAAGTCTTAGTCATTTGGGGCTGCAATAACAAGATGCCATAGACTGGGTGCTGGGTGGCTTACACAAGACTTATTTTTCATAGTTTGGGAGGCTGGAAGTCTAAGATTGGGGTGCCATTGTGGTTGGGTCCTTGGTGAAGGCCCCCATCCTGGTTAATAGAGACTTCTCCTATCTTCACATGGCAGAAAGAAAGAACTAAGTGAGCTCTCTTGTGTCTCTTCGTATAAGCACATTAATTTCTGGGGGGGTTTTGGTTTGTTTGTTTGTTTGTTTTTTAGGTTTTTTTTGAGACAGAGTCTTGCTTTAAATCAGGCTGTCCTCGAACTCCCTATGTAGCCCAGGCTGGCCTCGAACTTGTAGCAATCCTCCTGCCTCAGCCTCCCAAGTTCTGGTATTCCAGGTGTGTGCCACCACACCTACAACACACTAACTCCTCCATGACGGTTCCATCTTCATGACCTAGTCACCTCCCGAGGACCCTCCTTCCTGACGCCTTGACACTGGGGGATTAGGGTCTCAACATACGAAGTTCAGGGGACACAAACGTTGCACCCATTAAGGTTTCCAGCTGAGGTTCCAGCAGACATGAACTTTGAGGGGCCTTCTTTGCCCTGCTCCAGGTGCTGCCTTTCCGGGTGCAGGACGACTCCAGTGGAGAATGAGGGTGCAAGTCCTGTCAGCACCCAGCTCTCTTTCCTGGCTGTCGAACAAAAGCTGTAGAGTGGTTCTTATGGGTGTTCGGTGTTCCTCCCACTTGCCCTTAGACCCTTTTGACCAGCTTTTTGTCCCTTTGCTCCTCACCCCCACACCTAACACCCTTCTGAAGAAGACTACTCTACAGAACCAGCTGCCTTCTGCATCTACCTCCCTCGAGACCTTACCCAGAACCACGCTGTCTGGGCGTCCCCCATTCCCTCGTCAGGTTCTTCCTTCATAAGGCTCTTGAATGGGAAACTATGTTTAGGTCTGTGTCTGACTGTTGGATATAGCAAGCAAAGGTACAGTTAATAACACTAATAAAAATCCTGAATAAAAAGAACTAAAAGCCCAGTTAAATTTGAATTTTTATATAAAATATTAGTGACATAAAGCTATTTGTTGTTTATGTGAAAGTATTTGTCATCTATATGAAATTCATATTTAATTGGTCATTTTGAGCTTTTGTTGCTGTTTGTTTGGCAGCCCCCACGGAGGAACCAAATTTAAGACAAAGTTGACTCTGATTGGATGGAGTAGAGCGCTATCCTGGTCCTGAACCCAGTCACGCAGCAGATGGGATAAGATAAAGATCAGCTTAAACCATTCAGGGTCCAGACCCTGGATCTGAGGGTGGCACCTGGTGCCCCTGGAACTTTAGGACTAGTTGCTTCCCTTGAGGAAGGGTATATGGGTGTTGGGCAGTTAACATTGAACTTGGCCAACATCCCTGATCTCGTGCCCGAAGAAACTTTATCTAATGCCTGTATTTTCTCCATAAGACACATCAGGCCTCCTTGTGCTTAGGGACACAGGTCAGCACTGTGACGCTAAATTTAGGAACCCTTTTAAATGGCAAAATCACCAACCAAAAAACACAAAAATATGAAAATGTGGCCTAAAAGAGACTGTGAAGAGGACACTCGTTTACACTATGAGAGATGAGACGAGAAGGCAGAGAACGTCTCACAGCTCAGTCTCAGCCAAGAAGGAGCGCAGAGGACTCAAATCGCACCACACTGCGCGTGACTGCGAATGATGGGAAAAGCCGTGTGAGGGCTGATCTGGGGTTGCAAAGAAGTTTTAGCAAGTAGTTGAATCCACAATTACAGAATCTACAAATAAGAGCGACCTGTAAAAATCAATTCATTACGATATTTGCAGAGCTGCCAGGGACTGCTTCAAGTATACTCAAATTACATTTACTTTTCAGTGTGTAACCTACTACAAAAATAGAGAGGCAAGCTAGACAAATAGAACCTGGACCAACAGGCACTGAGCAGGAGCTCTGTTTGCACAGCTATCAGCAAGCTGCCTTCCCTTGCTGTGTGACTGTAGTAGCTAGCTGTGGAATTACAGGTCGAGCCCAAATGACTTAGTACAGGCACCATATTTGCCAGGCTGTTTAGTAGCTGTATGGTATGAAATTCCTGAACTCGGGCCTCTAGCTGTATAATCTGGGAAGAGGGCGCTTGCTTTGTAAAGGAACACAGCTTGGGCGGGAAAGCGGTGCCCTGCCACTTTACAAGGTGCTGCTACTATTTACACGGCCACCTACTATTGCTCTTCTCACACACCCAGGTCCTGGCCCGACGCAGGATTGTTTGACCAAGGGTCTTTAAGTGTTTGGAAGGGATCATCCACCAAAGCCTTCATTTATCTCTTGAAAAGGTACTTATCTCTTGGACAGATTGATTATTTGCCCCAAACAATCAAAACATCAAAAAGGTTTCTTTGGCTCAAGCTGGCAGTCTGCTCCCAGGAGTGCTCTGGTCGGCTGTCGGTCGAGGATAACCTGGCAGAACTGCAGGCGAGTTAGGGAGGAGGAGGCTGTTGGCATGATCCGATATTGTCGTGGCAAGCCACCCACAGTATGGCACTCATGGGTTTTTATTTCTCCAACTGCCTGCCTACTCTTGGACTCCAAGCTTGCTCAGCTCGCCTCCCCTGGCGCTCGCGTGCTCTCTCTCTCTCTCTCTCTCTCTGTCTCTCTCTCTCTCTGCACTTCTGGTCAACCTGAGTGATATTGCAGAGAAGAGCTTCCTTCCCTTAGAGATATTGCTGGGCTTGTGCCTCCAGGGCATGGATTGGTCCTAAGGAAAACCTCAGGTGGGGGCTGCCTCTCGGGGTGATGCGAGCAGGACCAAGGCTGTGCTTCTCAAAGTTCGGCCCCTGGCCCGCAGCGCAGCTCCTCCTGCACTCTCCAGCCGCTGCCGGAAGCACTGTGCCACACTCGACTCTGAAAACCATTGCTCTCGGGTGCTGAGGGCTCTGTTCTCCGTCGACTGCTGTTCGGGGCCGGGGAAGAGTCGTGCTGAGTGCACAGGAGCTGTGCCGGCAGGACCGGCCGGGTCAGAGGGACTCTCAGGCTCTCCGTCCCTTGCGGGACCCTGCCCAAGACCGTGCCCTCAGAGGCATGAAATGGTCTCTCAGGTAGCTCCCATGATTCTCAGAGTAAGAACGAGCCCGGGGTGTCAGGGTAAGCTGTCACCACCATCCTCAGTTACGGGGCCCCGCCAGCTCTCCAGTATTTCGCCATCAAGACCCTCCACAGTCACGCTGCCCTCCTGTGGCTCCTGGGGACCTCGAGCTCCTCCATCTGGGGCCCTCTGCACATCTGTGTCCTGGAATCTCTTCCAGCTGCGGCTCCGATCCATTTATTTCCCCTGAGGGTGGTGTTTATCTTTCATCAGCACCCAATACCACTTCCTCGGGCGTTCCCTGTCAAGAAGTCTCGCAGCAACCTACACATCTTCATAAAATGTATCACAGCTTAGAGTTGTGCACTTACTCTGCCAGTCCACGTTTGTTATATATGAAGTTGGCCTTCTGTATCTGCAGATTCTGCATGTTTGGGTTCAAGCAACCATGGGTGGAAAATATTTGGGAAAAAATGTGCCTGTAGTGAACGTTGTACAGAATTTTTTGTCTTTATTCTGTAAATAATACAGTTTAAGAACTATTTACATAGAATTTACATTTTATCAGGCATTAACTGCAACCTAGAGATGATTCGAAGGTGATTTGGGGGATGCACACAGGTTATGAGCAAATATCACACCGTTTTGTGTAAACTTAGTGGAGCATCTGCAGATTTGGGTATCCATGGTACCCACCAGAGATAAAAAGGGACAAATGTATATTAACAGCTGTCTTCTCCCCCAAGTCTAGCCATGAAGACAGAGTCACTGTCATTGGCTGGCCATCATTTCCAAGTGTCCACCCCAGCCCCTGACATCACAGGAGGCACTTGGTACTAGTTTATTAAATGAACAAATGTCCCAAGTGAGCCACTCCACATCTCTGAAATTCAATTTCTTTTGGAGGAAAACAGGGCTGTGACACCCACCTGTTCTCAGGTAGGGCTGCTCTGAGGTGGGAGCCCCCGGGTCAGGGTGCAACCTACTGTGAGCACTCCAGAGTGACCAAAGCCATTGCTGGCAGCTGCCGCCAGGGTGCCTATCTCCTGACAAACTAGAAGTCCGTCCCCTTCGTGCCCACCTCCTGGCTCCTGAAACGACCTGCTTGCCCATTTGTCTCTGCTCTCATCCATGAACTTCTCATGCACACCAGCTCCGCCCTGTCCCTTTGCCACATCTTCATCACCCTCGACAGGTATGGGGCCGACAAAGAAGAGACCCTCCGTGTCTTGGGGGATCCCCAGTCAGGCCTGGGACAAGGGCCCCTGAGCCAAGGGCTTACTGAGGAGGTGCCCACTGGAGACACCTGCAGGGAGCTGGGTAAGGAAGGATGGAAGGGGAGGATTCTAGAGAGAAAGGTGTGACTCATTTTTGCCTGCCTGAAGCCAAATTAACTATACGCTAAAAGAAGAGGGTAGGGTAGGGTAGGAGTCAGCACGCGGGCGCCTGATTCTCTGCACCTGGGCAGGCAGGCCACCCAAGAAGAGCGGGCAGGTGCTGAGGATGAACGCAGAAGTGTATGGGAAAGGCGACCCCACAATGGTAAAAGGACTCCAAAGGGCCGGTTCAAGCCTCACCTCGCCCAATACACTTAGTGAGGATTCTCCAGCACCATTCCTACAGTCAGGGTGGGGTCTTTCAGGACAGAGCGGGTGGCGGAAAGAAAGCCCTGCTTGGCAGTACCTGAGCCCGGATCCCGTGCTGGCTCTTACGAGGACATCTGCCAACTCCACTTGCCCCGAGGCCTGTCTGGGCTTCCGGTGGCTCCCAGCCCCTGGCAGGTGAGTGGGGAGAAGCCAGCTGTGCCTAGCAGCCTGGGAAGGGATCGTGGTTGCAGAGGTCAGAGAGGGCTTGGCAGACCCTTCGCCAAGAAGTAGAGTGTGGAAAAAGCCAGATGGAAAATCCTGGCTCGGCAAATGAATATGAGCAGCAGGAAAATCCCTAAATTGGTTCCAAAACAACCAATCTCTGTTCTCAAGTCCCCAGGAAGGCAGAAAAAAACGTATCCCACGTGAAGGAAAATTGAAGTGTGCCCAAAAGTTCGTCAATACTTTTCTGTCTTCCCTCACCAGGTTGCCGGCCAAAGTTGTTAGAACATGCCCGCCTCTCTGCTTAAACAAGGTAATTTGATCCAGGCATTAATCATCATAAATATTCATGGTTTTGCCTTAACATTAGGATAACATCTGTTTCCAAACATCTGCAATCTGTTTTCAATGCTTCAGTAAAATGTAAATTAGCTATAACTAACACAATAAAGCACTAATGGGGGTAATTATAATGAAAGACGCCCATTAGGACTGGAGTCCAGCTCCAGCTCCAATGGCCGGTTTTCCAGAGTTCTCCAGAACTCTCTCTCCCACCCCGAACTTCCCCCAAATGAAAGGGGCTTTGAAAGGCCTCACTGGCCTCTTGGTTTACAAGCCCTTCACCCAGCAGCGCCCTCTCCCTGCTCCAGAGGATGTGCACCGATCCTTCCGGAGCTCAGGCAGGTCCCATGCTGTAAACTTCCACCTCCCCCAGAGCAAAGTTCTTTTCGTGGTTGTCATTTGTCCTTCATGGCTCTGTTACAGGCACTGGCCAGAGAATATCCACAATACAGTGAGGTCAAGACAAACAGTCCAGATGTACATTGGCCAGGGCATGAATACACTCACCGAGGAAACACGAACAGTCAGGAATTCTGTGAAAAGAGTTCCACTCTTCTTAAGGTTTGTGTCTCGATGTTCCCCCAAAGCCTCATGTGGTCACAGGTGGAATGTTTTCATAGAAGGGGCTGGATCTAGAAGGTGTGATTACTAAATTAGGCCACTGATGGGTTTGGCATAATTCTGCTGGGATCAAGGCTGTGACACTAGGATTAAGGGTGCTGGGATTAAGGGTGGGAGTGCTACTCACCCTAAGGGCAGATAGTCTGGATAAAATATAAGAGACAAAAAGAGGCTTGTCTAGCCCCCTCTTGCTCCCCGTGCCTGCCTTGCTGCCTTCTGCCTGTCTGCCGGGCCACCCTGCCTTGGAGCCAGCTGATTGTGGGCTGAAACCTCTGTGAACTGGGAGCTAAATAAACCTTCTTCCCCTCACTGTGGGTGTGGGTATTTCATCTCAGCAACGAGAGAAAAGTAACTAAGACAACTCTTACAGTTGCATTTTTTTTTATTTTTAACCAAGAACATGTATTGGTACAATGTACATATAATGATCACATTCATCTCATTTATTTTGTACCTGTGCGTGACGCATCTTGGTTTTCCCCCCTCTTCTCCACCCCTCCCCTCTGTTCCCTCCATCCAAAGAAAGGGGAAAGGGAATTCATGGAGAAATGTGAATAAACCTGCTCTTATAGTTGTATTTAAAACACAAATTAAAATGAGGATGAGGAGGCCAGGGATGTCACTCAGTGGTAGAACACTCTCCTACATAGTATGTGTGAGAGCCTGGGTTCAATCTTCAACACAACACACACAGAAAAAGGACAAATGGTAAATGGTACTAGAAGTTTATGTTGTTAGGAGCATATTAGCTATGTTTCAAAAGCAGTTTGTGTAAGATGATATCACTTGTGTTCGTATATACATACACACACATTTTATATTAGCTAGGAAAAATATAAATCCACTTCAAATTGTTAAGCTACCTTTCAGATACAAGACATCTTTATTTTATTATTTGAATTTGTTATAAAGAGTACACATTGTTTACTGTTCAAAAGTGTAACCACTTCTTAATTGTGAGTGAGAAAGTGGTAACTTTACAGTAGACGCATTTAGAAAATATCACCTTAGTATCAACATGAACGTCAGCAGTGATGGGACAAATCACACTACATGCCTCCTGACACAGCATACTGAGGACACAAGTGTCCCCTCTGTGCTATTCCTGACAAAACGGGTGGACTTAGGTGAAAATATCAGACAGGCCTAGGTCAGGGAGCATTCTACAAAATAACCAGCCTGTATCCTCCAAAGATGCTAATGTCACAAAATGCAAAGACCGGCTGCATACGGTCCCAGGTTAAAGTATAATAAAGAGATAAGACACGCGGTCCTGCATTTCCAGGTGCTTTGAGGAGCATTTATTGGGGCCACAGGAGAAATCTAAATGAGGTCTATGAGTTTTAGACAATACATGGACATGAATTTCCTGATTGTGATCATGGTACAAGATTGTGCAAAAGAATATTCTTGTCATAAGGAACACACAATGCATTTAATTTTATGTAAGTAGGAAGGGAGAAAGAAGGATAAGCCAAATACAGTAAAATATTAAAACAGTATTTGGAGAATTTAGGTGCAGTGTGTGTGGTATTTTTTCTTAGTCTGCTCACTCACAATTTTTTAAGTCTGAAATTATGTCAAAATAAAACACAAAACTTCTTCCTAGAATCACTCCTCAGGAAGTCCTGCAACAGCCCTGGGTACCATGGTCTCCACCAGCTCACTCTCCCAAGAGCTCCTGCAGGGGAGGAACTCAGGCCTTTCCCACTCCAGTGTCCAGGGTCCAGCCCAAGTTTGCAAAGGGGGGTCCGAGGATCAGCCCGCTGGTCCCCATTCTACCTGGCAGCAAGGGAGGTACGGAAGCTTGTGCAGTCCCCAGACGAGACTTCATAGCTCATAACAGCTTGGTTCAGTCACCAGACACAGCCTCCTCTGGGTCCACTGAACACTTACTTGGGAGAAAGGCAAAAGGAAGCACCCAGGGCCAGTAGAAGAAGGCTGCACTGCAGGCAGGGCACGGCAGGGCAGCAGCTGGCCCGCCTCAGCCCACAGTCCCTCCCCACGACAACCACCAGTCTCTTCCTGACCTCAGCCTCCCTGCGGAGGCTGGAGGTGCTCCTGAGGAGAAGTCCTGAAGCGACACCAGCCCCCGCAGCCATGCATTGCAAGACACATCTGGACCTATGTGTGTCAACCCAGCTCAGTGAAGGAGCCTATCTATCGTGTTTGGGGAAAATCGTTGTTCTTGTTGGATGGTTTGGGAAGGATCTGTGGCATTGGAGCTGGAGTTTATGAGGATGGGCGGGGAAAAGCTCTCTCCATTTCCTTCCCCACCAGGATGAATGCACCCGTCACCTGCAGGCTCTCTGCCCTCCACTGGGCTTCCAATCTGGCCCGCTAGGGACAGGGCCCAGCCCATCGGCCTAACTGTGTACATTGTTAGAGGGTCCTCCTCCAACTGGGGAGATCCACGGGGCCAGACAAGCCAAGGAGCCTCACTGCTATCTCCAGCCGGAGGCAACAATGCACTGGGGGCACAATGGATGGGCATAGTGACTCCTGTGGACGGGCTTCCACTGTGACTTGGCTGCCATTTTGGAAATATTCCTGCGCTTCAAGAATTCCATCACACTTTATGGGGGAGCATCGAGGCTGTCGGGAACCAGCCATCCTGGGTCCTGGATCCAGCTCCACAGGTAGCCATCTCTGTTACACATGTGTCAACATGCTATGCCTGGATTTAACCTTTGGACAATAACAATTAAAAAAAATACCCTCCCAACCCAGAAAACAGCACTGTAGTAAGGGTTGCATCCTAGAATGTCAGCCCCGACTCATGAGCCACCTTCTCACCCAAAAGCAGGGGGGTTCGGGGTCAGTTTCTTATGGCTCTCTGAATTCCCAGGAGCAGGCACCGAAGACTCACTATGACCCACAGGACTCCTGTGCGGTGCGCATCTGGGGGTTACTCACAGTGTGATCGCCAGGAGCCCCCAGGCTGAGACAGGACAGAAGAAAAAGAAAAGACAGAGGCAAGGAAAATTGTCATTTTAAAATTATACTTTAAAGAAAACTATAGCTTTAGGATACGAAGTTACCCAGGGTTACAAGACTTTTTAAATTTTCTTTCTGGGGTACTCAGTCAAATTCCCAAGAGTCTTAAAAGACAAAATAAGCCAGCAAATTGGGCTTGTGCCTTTCTTCAGTAAATTGGACCTGAGCTTTTCTTCCAGTGCTATAGATCCAAGAGTCCCACAGACTTCCACTCATGAAGAAAAGGCACTATTAATTGAGTACTATATCTCTAGACTTCAAACACAAGAAAATGGTTTGCATTCTAACCTAGCCCACTAATGGGTAACCTCATAGACACTAGGAATCCACAGCTTAGATCAACCATGGTGAGGGTGCCCCCCAAACGAATGAATACCCCTAGCTGCAGAACACAGGGCACCTCATGCTTGAGCACCTGCTGTCCTTTCTGAGTGTGTTTGCTTAATGAATCTGCCTTTGCCTCTCACTGATGCGTCCCAAAATGCTTTCCTGTAATGAAGGTCAGAGCACCTCCTCCATGGGGAGACTGAGTTCCCCTTTCCCTCTCGGTGGGGACCTTCTTGGACCCTGTCCAGCGACGAGGCTGCTGCATCTGTCCAACACCTTGGTGCTGATACACAATGTCCCTGTTTTACTGAGCCTGGTGTGGATGGCAGTGGTGAACATCAGGAGCCATTTGCAGGTACAGGGCAGTGTCTGGCTCTCTATTTTAAACTTGTGGGGCCCTGGGGCCTCAGACACAGAGTTGCTTGAGATCCACATGTGCTGGACCCATGGGCCACTCTGTGAACATTTAAACTAGGACCCAACTTTCTGTCCTGGAAAGTTCTGTTTCTGACTGCAGACACCCTGTGCATCCCAGGGGAGCCCCATAACTCACCATCTAAGGAGGGACTGAGCAGTGGGAGGTGGGAGCAACCCTCTTCCCTCAATCTCCTCCAACATACAATGGCACAGGATAAACATTCCCAATACAAAAAGCAGAAATAGGGGACTAGAAAGGAATAGGACCAATGCAAGATCTCTCCAGAGGACAAATGTTCTATCTTGTAGCTCTGTCCAGCACCCAGGACAGGCTTTGGTGAGATGTGAACTCCAAAGGGCTTGAGTGGCTCCACCTCTATATCATGGCTCATTGCAGCCCACATGGCCTCTCTCTTGGGTTGTCTCTGCTCACTATCTGTGGCTTTCCTCAGCAGATATTCTATGTCCCTGGCATCTCTAACTTTCTGGGGTCCTCACTGCACTTTTGGCTTCACTTTCACAGGTTAATACATTATCTCTCTGGGAAAAATTGCCTAGGCTCCCAGGCCTTCCTTTGAAATCTGGATAGAGGCCTCCTTGACCCTACAACTCAAGAATTTTGCACGCCTAAAAAAAAAAATTCCATGTGAATGAAGCCAAGGTCTGCTGCCAGCTTGAGCAGTCGCCATGCCCCTTTGGATCATGGCTATAAAGGCTACTGAGTGCCTGGATGGCTGAGTAGTGTGGAACGAATCCCAAGGAATCAATTCTCTCAGTTGCCCCTCTGGAGCATGGGACTCAGGTGTTGTCTTCCCAAATGAAAGTTTTAAACTTTGGTACCTCTGAGCCTGTCTTAGGTAAGGTCTTGCTGATTCCTGACATGCCTTCAAACCTTCTTTTCTATTGTCCTGATGCAAAGTACTTGACCATTTTTAACGCTAATCTTTTCAGTAACCAAGCTGTCTGTGAACCCAACTTTGCAAGTTCTTCCTTTCTGGCCAGGCTTCAAGTTTTTCATATCATTTACAGCTCTTTTTTTGTCTTCATTTTTTACTTCAGATGTGGTTAAAACACCCAGGCCACAGCCTGAATGCTGAGCTCTATAAAACTATCTCTGCCAGATTAATTAGTCTACCATCTCTAAATTCATCCTTATAGAGTTTTAGGATATGGGCAAGATGTAAACAAGTTCTTTGCCAGAATTTAATTTGCATGGCTTCTGCTCTAGTTGCCAGTAGAATCCTCATTCCCAACTGAACCACATAAGCTAGACTAAATACATTCTGCATAAAGAGATATACATTAGTCTTTGGGGGCCCAGAGGTAGAATGTTATAGTTCAGATAGAAAATGTTCCCTAAAAGGCTTAAATGTTCAGCCCCTGTAATTGGATCATGACCTGATATGCTGCTAAGAGGTGTGGGCTGGACAGAAGAGATGGGTCACTGGAGGTGGAAGTTGTGACCTTGTATATCTCCTTCCCTGGTTCCTTCTCTCTCTGATTCCTGGCTGCCACAACATGAGCAGCTTTCCTCCACCAGACCCTTCCACCATGTTCTTGTTGCCTCGGAAGCAGTCAACTATGGATTGACTCCTCCAAAAATTATGACCTAACATAATCTTCTTCTCCTTTAAATTGTGGGTATCAGGTATATTGCCATAACAACAGGAAAGTGACTAAGGCAGCTTCTCTAACCAGCATCTCCAAACTTTTCCAAACTCCTTTCACAAACCAGTTTCAAAGGCTTCTGAACCATGTGGTCAGGTATAGTAACAGCCACAATCCCATTCCTGGTACCAATTGTCTGTGTCAGTCACTTTCCCATTGCTGGGATGAAATACCTGATACCCACAACTTAAAGGAGAGGTTATTTTTGGCTCACAGTTTCAGTGGGTTTAGTCCTTGGTAGGCTGACTCCAAGGCAGAAAATGCATGGTGGACAAACCTGGCAGAGAAAAACTATTCATATCATGGCAGCCAGGAACCAGACAGAAGGAAGGAGCTGTGGAGGGAGACATACCCACTAAAGGCATGCCTCCCAGTGACCTGCCTCCTCTGACCAGGCCCCATCTCTGAACACCACATTCAGCTGTGAACTCATCAAAGAATTCATCCATCAATGGGTCCATCACTTTCCAAAAGCCCTACCTCTGAATATATGAGACTTTTAGGGGACATCTTAGATGTAAATAATAACACTCCTACTCCATTGTTGTCCTTTCAGCCCACTCAGGATCCCCTACCTCTTTCCTGGAAATACAAAGTCACCACTGCCTCTGCCAATGGCAGGGTACTCTCCTTCTGCCTGCCGTGGGGTGGCCAGGTGGCTTCTACCTAGCATCTCTACAGCAGCTGCTCCTGTGTCCCTCTTCCCTGTCACCTGGGACCAAGACACCTGCTGGGTCTCATCCCAGGTCCATCTGCTCATGCAAACTTGAAGACGTATCTATGAGTTCTGAAAACCTGAATGACCTGCTCTACTTCCTTTCCTGGGGGGAAGCCTTGTCCCAGCCCTCTCCGCTGGTTTCAGCATGCTGCCCCCTGCAGGATGAGATGACCTCTCTGCTACTTCTGCTTACAGATGGCTCTTCTGGTCTCTGTTGTGTTATGTGCATGGTCCTATCCAAACCCTACCACACCCAACCTCTAGCAGAGCTGGGAAGTTGGGGTGCCAGGCTTCATCTTCCTGGATACTTCTAAGAGTACACTGTCCAATATGGTAGCCACTACTCCCATGGGGGTAGGTCTACTCAAATTTAAATTAATTGAAAGTAAATAATGAGTTACCTGGTCACACAAGCCACACTCTGTGCATTCGTGGAGATAGTGTTTACAGTACTGGGCAACACTGACAGGATTATTTCCATCACCATAGAAACTTCCATCAGACAGCTCTGCTCTAAGACATTCTTACCCTTTAATGTCATTAGAGTCTCTCCCAGTTTAGAGAGAAGAGTTCCTATCTACAGTTACCAGGGTACAAGGATACTATAGTCCTTGCTCTCTGTCTTCTTGTGGCATTTATACTTTCTGCCTCATGTCTTTCTGGGCTTCAGCTATTTCTGGCTCATGACAAATGAATACTAATCTGTTTGCTATGGCCACCGGCCTCAGTATCCATCTCACCCTTCTCCAGAGTGTCTTCTCTGAAGAGATTTGAAAGCTTGCACTACATTTCCCAGAGTCCTCTGCAGTTGCAGTCCTGGATACGAAATCAGTTCCCCTGAACAGAAGCACACATGTAAGGTCGTAAGACAGCAGGAAAGTGGAGACCACCTTCCTGAAGCTTCTGGCTCTCTCCTCCTGGAAGACAAGGAGACGGGCATCCGGCCTCCTGCTCCACAGTGTGGAGAGGTGGTTGTAGTAGGGGCCAAATCAGCGTCCAGTGACCTGTCACCGACTCTGCGGGTCCTGAGACAGCTACCTCCAGGGACTGGTGCTCGGCAGTATGGGCGGCAGCACCTTCCTGATGGTGGATCGGCAGGGACAGGTGACCAACAGTGTCACCTGAGGCTCATTTCCTCTTCTTTGTGCTCTCGTAGTCATCCCTGCCTAGGTTGGCACTTACCCTGCTGCCCCTTCAAATGATTTTTAAACCTTCAAATTCCTTTATTAAATCCCTTCCTGCTTACGTACCTAGCGGTCTCTTTGCCGGCGCTGACCTCTGGTGAGCAAAGACCTAGAAAACAGTTGGACCAGGCGAATTCTAAATCAGGTTCACTGTTTGGACGCCTCTAAAAGACGAATTGCCTGACTGTCCAAACGACTCGCCTGAAAGTAGAATTTTCGCACCTTAATCACCACCATTCTGGGAGCGGAAGCCACACCTACCTTCATTTTGTCACGGTCTCTCTCCAGAATAAAGCGCGCAAGCAGCCTCGGTAATTTTATACCCTAACTGACTAAAACTACAGACTTTTAAAATTAAGCCTAGATTTTTAAAAATTATAGTAACAAATTCAAATATTATGTCTAAATGTGATTTAATTATCAAACACACAAAACTGTAAAACATAAATCACTATTATGTTGGTTCTGCAGAAGTGACAAAAAACCCAATTTTTTTAAAGCTGGAAAAATAACAAAAAGAACAGCACAGGAGAGCGAATGCTGTGGTCTAGTGTGTCACCTGTCACTGCCATGCAGTCCACCTCCTGCTTCATGCTCACACTGTCCTTCCCGCCTGTGTTGAGGCTTGCAAAGTTTCGCCGCCCTGGATCCGCGTGTGCCTTCCTGTCCATCCATGATTCAGTAATTCCAGTACAGCTAACTGCGGCTCCTTCCCAAGGAACAGCAAGTATCTGAGAATCGTGTCCCGTTACTCTTAGCTTCTTGGCCATCTCCTCACAGCAAAGGTTTGCCAAGCTCCTGCACCCATCTGTCTCGGATGTTTCTTCAGCATTGTTGTGGGTTGAATTGTACCTCCTTGTTCCACCAAAAATTTATGTTGAAGTTCTAACCCCAAGTTTGTAAGATGTGATCTTATTCGAAAATAGGGTCATTGATGATGTAATTAGTTAGGATGGCTGGTGTCCTTACAAGAAAAGAGCCATATGGCAGACACACAGGGAGAAGGCTGTGCACAGATGAAGGAAGAGCCTGGGGACACAGCTGGGAACCAAGCACACCACGGGTGGCAGGCTTTCAGGGGAAGCCCAGCCCTGCTGACACCAGGTTTGTGGAACTTTGTCCTAGTGGCCCTAGGAGCTAACACAGTTACCCATCCTGCGCCTGGCGGTGTTCGGGAAGCTGTGGTCCCAGTGGGGAAGGAAACAGGCCTGACCTCCACCCTCGAGCCACACGCCGCTCTCAGGACCTCCTCCCCCTCCACCTTGGGAAAGGGTGGGCAACGGTCACCAGGGCGAAGAGACCAACCGATGGGCCAAGTATGGGCAGTTGGCGGTGGGCTGTAGGGCTTCAGGCACTGCTCCCGATCTGCAGCTGAAAGCCTACCTCGGTCGTGCTTTGCTTCTAATCAAGGAAAGTAATTCTATGTGCAGAAAAACTGAGATCCAGGGAGTTTCAATGACTTGCCCAACATCAGTTTACTTAGTACTGCAACCAATCCAGTGCCAGGGTGCCCACATGTGCAGCGTCCCTGGTCTGAGCCCCATGAGGCCTGACAAGGGCCGGAAGCAAAGCCTCCCTCTTCCTAGGGAGTATTTGTTTGTCCTCTGCTAGTGGTTGAGTCTCTGGAGGATCCCTAGCCTGCACTGTGGCAAGCATTACCTGTTCTCATGCCCTCCACGCTGTCCCCACCAACCCCTGTTGCAATCCCCAGTCTGCCAGCACTTCCTGACCATCCACTCTGGGACTCTTCTTTCTGCACTGGACCTCTACTGAGGATTCCGCTCCAGGTCAGTGTCACCTGGAGCCCCTGGAGGCCGGGATGTGGCCTGGAGGCTGGGCTCAGCAACTCAGGGCAGGCAGACCACAGTCGCACATTTGGTGACAAGTGAGTAGGTTTGTTCACGCAGCACCTGGCCTGGTGTGGATACCTGTATACGACACAGTGCGTAGGCCCTGCAAAAATCTCCTGACGCTCTAAACTCTCCCTTGAGAAACTTTCCATTCAGACAGGCATGGAAAACTTTGCAAATGCATTTTCAAGCAGCTCCATGGCCGCTGAAGCCCAAACTCCAGGCTAAAACTCCAGGCAAAAGGTACGCTGGAGGCCTGGGGTGTGGCTCACTGGTAGAGTACCTTTCCAGCATGTGTGAAGCCCTGGGTCCCATGCCCAGCATCACAGAAAAAGAAAAAGGACACACAGGTGCATGTATACAAACGTGTAAAAACCCATTGATAGCTACATGAACATATAAAATATGTGGGCTGCATAGATATGATTGATTTTATGCGTCAGTAATTAGGATCAAATGGGTGTAAGGTGTGGATGTTGAATGAAGTGGAAAGAATACAGGCTTTGGAGTTCCAGAAGTTTGTGTTAAAATTCCACTTTGCTATTTTCTTAATCTGTCTGCTGCTATGACAGAATCCCTGCTTGTGGGTGATTTAGAGAATAGAGGTGTATGTGGAGCACAGTTCTGGAGGCCAAAGTCCCTCGGCATGGTGCAGGCATCTGCCAGCCGGTGCTGAGGGCCTGTGCCGCTTGAGCTCATGGCAGAGGGCAGCGGGGCAGGGCGCACTGCAGAGAGAGAGCAGGCAGTCTGGGAAAGGCTCCCTCTGTCCCTGTGAGCCCAACACCCTTCACACTCCGGGCACCCTGAAAAGAGCTCTTGAAAACACAAATCAGAACGCGGCTTTTAAGATTGGTCTGGTGTCTTTTTGTGACTTGCACCCTTTTGCCACATGGAAGCCTTTGGGATACTTCATTTTCAGCCCCTCTCGCAGCACTACTGCACTGAGGAATTAGGTTTCCACACATGAACTTCTGGAGGACACACATGCACTTCTTATCCCAGCTGTGCGACTCTGCCCTTGCAAGATGGGGATGCTCGTGCAGTTGGGAAATGGGTCTTAAATGCCTAGTAAAAGCACAACCAGCACTTTGAAAATGGACCCAAAAGTCCATTGTATAGTGGAGCAACAGTGAATTTTTTAGAGCTTTCAAAATAACAGTTGGCTGCACCACATGTGCTGTCGGTTTGCCACCACCGGTATAGTGGTTCCTATACCGGTGGTACTGTCAGTTTTCTGTTACTATAATGAAGTGCTGAAATCTGGGTAATTTGTAAAGAGGTCTACAGTATTTGGCTCCCTGCTTTGGAGACCGAAAGTCTACACAGCCTGGAACGGGCTCTGGTGAGGGCCCCCAACACATCACTGCAAACAGTATCATGTTGGAGCAGATGGGGAGGGAGAGAGGTTGCCCGGTGAGACAGGAAGCCAGAGGCAGGGAGCCAGGAACAACTTCCTGCCGACCCCACCACCTCCAAATCTCTGCACTCCTAACACCAGAAACCTCGTGAGATAGGCTCAGACTACAGCCAAACTTCACACAGGCAGCATGTGTCTTCTCTGTCTCTCTCCGCCTCTCTCTCTCCCCATCTAACTTTATAAAATACACTGTGTCCGTCGGAAAAGCTACTCATCCAGGTGTTTCCAGTGCAGGCACTTGGTCAGAATTACAGATGATTCAGTGTATTCTTTGGGATTTCCCAAACAACCTTTACTCTTCTGGTACACAGGAAAAGAAATTGAATTCTAATAAAATTAATTGCCTAATACAGTGTTTACCACAGAGTAGTTACTTAGTTATATGTTCTGTTGCCTTTGTGTGTTACGTAGCATGTTCCACATCTTATTTAGTATATTATTAAATTTGAATTCTTATTAGTATTATTAAATACTATTGCAACTAACAATACACTATATGTGGTGCCATATAGCAACAATATACTGATATAACGTGTTCACTGTACGTGATGTGTTTAGGTTTTCAGTCAGGATCACGGTTACTTGCAGGAAGCAGAAACAAGGTTGCAGTGTTGAACTAAAAAGGGTTTTTCTGGCTTGCTTGTCAGAGAACATGGAAGTGCAGATCTGGCCCACAGGCCCCACTGTGTTATGCATAACGCAGGTACCTCTCACCTCTTTGTTTCACCCTCCTTGGAGTGTAACTCCTATTCATTCTCAAGTTTCTTCATGAGCACAAAATGGCTGTAACCCCTCCAGCCTCATGGCTGCATCCTAGGTAGGCAGGAAGAAGGAGCAGGAGGATTGGAGGAGGAGTGAAGGAACAAACTAGGAAAAAGAGTTACCATGATAGGGAAACAAAACACCCCTAGGAACCCACTTACATCTGATTGGCCAGTGCTGCAAAGCTGCAGGAGCATCTAGGCAAGTGGATTATCCAGCAGTGGTTCTATTAGGAGGGAGAAAGAGGCTGGCACGGGGGCAGCCACCAGCACCTGCCACCCCTGTGCTGGCCAGCTACAGGGTGGACGACTAGACAGCAGGAGGCCGGCGGCAGGCAGCTTGGTCTGAGCTGCCCAGTGAAGGAGGCAAAGGCCCAGGAGAGGTCTCTGTCTGCCGAAGTGTGCGCATGGCTCCTGGTGGCTCCCACATCTTTGCTGGTCCTGACCCTGACCCAGGCTGGCCTCCTCCCCACAGCAGCCGCCTCAGGGTGCTGCGGCACTCCTACTTCAGCAGTAGAACAAGGGCAGCGGGGGATGAGCCTCCCCAGTGACCGACGGGAGCCAGCGGGGTCCAGGGTTGGCCCTGACTCTCCAAACGTCTTCCACCCTGAACCCTCACTCTGCCCCTCCACTGTCCCCACCGTCCCCAGGCGACCTCACAAGGTAAAGACAGGCAGGTCCCGCGGGGGATGAGACCATCCTCGCCCAGCGCAGGGTGCAGGCGGGCGATGCGACGCGAGAGCCTGGGCGCTGGGGTCGCGCTTCCCTTCTCAGGCTGGGCGCAGCCGGGACTCTCCCAGCGGCCTGTCTGCGCCTGGCAGGGCTGTTGATTTCTCACTCAGACCCCTGAGGTCACCCGGCTGAGACTGCCAAGCTATGCACTGCCGAGGGAGGACTCACTTGGACTCCGGGAAGCTCAGGGGCTGGAAGGGGTTTATCATCTGCGCGAAGAAGGCCTGTCTGTGCTCCCCCTTCCTGTGTGCCGGGACCAGCAGGAGCCTCGCCTGCCTGCACTGTGTGCCAAGCGGGGGACCTGCGCACATCTGGAACCGGGACAGGGCAGCGCTCCACACGGGGTGCCGGCCTGCACGGCAGTGGATCATGGGGCTGAACTGCATGGTGGGTGACTTACATCCCAGCAGACGGGGAGGAGCAGCTTTCCCACCTCAAGGTGGCCCACGTGTGGTAAACCCGCCAGACCCTTCCCGGGGCGGAAAGGAGGGGCCGGGGCTGGGAACACTGAGGCAGCCACGGGTCCCAGACGGTCCTCGGTCCCTGCCCCAGCCAGGCAGGGTGCAGCCTCGCGTTCCGAGTGAGGCCCAAGGAGACCCAGGTGACTGGCTAGCCCTGTTCTCAGCGGCCTGAGCTCCCAATTGCCTGGGGCACTGATTCGTTCATTCAGTCGATCATCAGCTTTCTCATTCATTCGGTCTCTCACTTAGCCAGCACCCATCTGGACCTACTCTGGGCTCCCAGAATTCCCATCCACCATCCACACAGATGCCTCCATCTCGTGATTTCATCACTCGATACACAGGTATTTAGTGAGCCCCTGGTGGGTAGCAGGCCCCACAATAGGTGCTGAGGTACCGGTGGGGGGGACAGAGAAAAGTCTCTGCCTTCTCAATTCCTTAAAGGAGAAACACTCCAGTGTCTGTGTTCTGTTCATTGTAATGTTTCTTTGAGAGGGAAGCTGTTAGACCAATCACCAACACGCTTGTGCTTATAGTTCTAATGCAACTGTACACCTCAAATGAGCTTGCACATGTATAATGTGAGCAAAGCACTAAAACTAGTGGCAGAGCAGACATTTTTCTGCACCAGAATCAGACTTGCAGAGCATGAGCCCTTGAAGTCAGTTCTTCCTCCACATTCTGTCCAAAATCCTGTTCCATGGGTCTCCAGGCCACCACGTGGCACACCACTCCTCCAGGGACATGCCAGCCAGCCCCTGCCATTTGATTTTGCTTTTTGACAATATTAGCTGTGTTACTCAAATCCAACCACAGCGTTCACACCAGCGCCAGCGTGGCACCAAAATCCCCAGGCCGCACCTGGCTTTGAGAATGGTCACCCGTGTGACCCAGAACAAGCACTTTCAGTGCCCTGAATCTAGTCCCACCCTCAGTATGTTGCTCTGGGTCTCTTCCTCTGCACACTCCTGCACACTCCTTTTCGGCACCCCTTAGCCCCATGGGACAGCGTTGGCCAACCGAACATTCAGGAATGGCGGAAGTTCTTTGTGTATGTGCTATCTACTATGGGAATTACTGAGCCTTTGAAGTGTTTAATGGGTTTCAGAACTGAACTTTTAATTGAACTTAATTTTAATCCATTTGAACTGCCACCTCCCGGGAAGGTGTCTCTTAGTGTGCAGGTCAGCTCCCTTAAACAAACGGAACACAGAGGCCAACCTGAATGTGCTCCACTCTGCTGCCTAACACAAAGGGCTGAGGCGATGGGTTTTTTCAGACAATAATAATCACAAAAGCTGGAAGCGCAGGTTTTATCAGTTCTCCCAGAGACTTGAAGGTGGCTGAGGATGTTGGGGGGTTACACACCCCTGCTCAGAGGGAGATGATCTCTGTCTGACCTCGGGACATCATTTCTTCCTGGGTGATATGTTTTGGATTGGTCCCCGGAGGGTGTACGCCTTGGAGATCCAAGTTCTTAAACAGGGTGGCTCCTCCATCATTGACATCAGTTTGTTTCTGGGTTTCACAGCCTCGCCCTCATGTCTAGCACTATGCATGACCCGGGCCCCCGGGATGAGGAAGGGAGGGTTCCTGCCAAAAACCTGAGTCAGAATCTCGCTTGCATGGATGCTCTTACTTAGCCCAGGAGGCCCTAAGGGGAGCTGTGACCCTGAGTGGGTGCTGGGCTCAATGGGTGGACGTGGGAGATCTGGAGAAGGTGCCATCCCAGGAGGTCAGCATGGCTGGGCCCCATAGGGTCTGGCCACAGGAGACGAGAAAGGAGGAAGAGACAGAGGGTGGTCCCTGAAGGGCCCGAAAGCCTGAGGAGTTGGGCCACTGTCACGGTTTGGATCTGGAACGTCCCCACAGGCTCCTGTTTTGAGGGCTTGTTCCCCCGCTGGTGGCACTGCTAGGAGGTGGGTCCTGGTTGGAAGAAGCAGGTCATTGGTCAATATGTTCTTGGAGGGGATACTGGGACCTTGGAGCCCAGACTCTTCCTCTCAGTTCCTTCCTCTCTCCCAGCCACAAGGTGCGCAGTGTCCTCTGCTGTGTGCTTCTGCCATTTTGTTCTGCCTTACTGCCAGCCCAAAGGCCACAGGGCCAGGACACCATGGACTGAAGCCTCTGAAACCACGAGTTAAAGTACGTCTTTCCTCATCTTTCCTCACTTTCGTGTTTTAACCTAGCCATGGAACGCTAACACAGATTGCCCCACAGGAGTGTCGGAGTGTAGGGACCTGCTGACCATGATGCAAAGGGCAGAAGGCAAAGTAGGAGGCTGGTGGGCATCTGGGTATGGCGGAGCTAGGGGTGCCGGGCTGAGCTCTGGGGAGAGGTCTGGGCCAGGGACCCATCTGGGTATCGGCTAGCGAGGTAGGTCTGAGCACAGGGGAGGGACGTCCGTGTGATAAGGGCTCCTGACAGTTAAGTCCCTGGTAGACGAGTCCCACAAAGTAGATGAAAGGAGAGACAGAGCCTCGTGGGGTCTCACAGGCAGCCACACAAGGCCAGACAGAGTCCCCTCAGGCTCGGCCTGGCCGCTGGGCACGGCACTCCCAGCCCTGCACCCCACAGGCAGCTGTCGGGAGAACGGACGGCCCCGTTTCTGGATGGGCCCAGGCCCAGAGGAAACAGATGCCCACCTTCCCAGGCCTGTTTTTCATTCCAGTGCCACCGTAAATTGCCTGGAGCAACCCGCCTCTCCCCCGGCCGCTGTTTTGCAGTCGGGGAGTATCAGTCATGATAAGACATTACTTAAAGCAGCCGTGACAGGACCTAATCAGTCTTGTGAAATATAGACTTCTCCCCACACTGCGGGCAGGGCCGACATTAATACACATTTATGCAAAGCAAGAGCAGTAGCTGTCGGGGGCTAATCTTTACAAGTATGATAAATGATGTTTATTTTCAATGATGGAACGAAACACCCCAGCCGACAGTAATTGTAATAAAAAGGACAGATCAACTTCTATAAAGTGATTGAATTACCCAACGATTGCATTAATGTCCACACTCCGGTGTGTCACCAGCTTCCTCGAGGTTCTGGGGACAGCGTGCAGGACAATTTCCCCTTCAAGTCAGTGCCTGCCCTTCACCTGCGGCCCCGGGACAGAGGTGGCTGCTGGCTGGGGGGACACTGTGGGTCTCCCAGACCTTTCTCTTCCTGTGAGCAGTGTGGCGACAGCAGACCTGGGCAGAGGGCAAGCGGCCAGGCAGAGGGAGGTGGGGAGAGTAAGCCAGCCTTTTGGAGCAGAAGAGCATGACATCGAATTCTCCCCAATGACACTGAGGGTAGGCGCTGTTGCTCAGTCTCTGCAGAGAAGGGAAGGGAGACTCAGAAGGTAAATAGGAGGTCACTCAGCTGGGGTCCAGAATGAGTCCCTCATCCAGAAGAAGCATTTGACAGGTGCTTGAGGGGTCCTGGCCCTAGCTCTGCCTCTGGCTGTGACCCCGGGCCTGGAGGGGCCCAGAGGACGCGAGTGTCAGGCTGCTTTGCTGTGGAGGCCTTTGGAGGGCTGGCTGCCGGGAGGCCGGTCCAGAGACACAGCCAAGGTGGCAGAGGGGCCGCGCACGGCTGAGCAGGCTGGTTGTCTGGCTCGGACCTGGCTCTTGGACGTCAGTCTCCTTGTCCGCAAAGCGTGAAGAGGAGCAGCCCCCAGCTCACAGGGATGACAGCTAGGCAGTGAGAAGTGGATCCTGAGCGCATCCCAGCACCCCACGGCAGGTCCGGGGGCCGTGCAGGGTGGAGATGCCAGCGACCCCAACCAAAGAGAGGTGACACTCCAGGCAGGGAACTGCCCTCTAAGAGATGAGGAATGCACGCAGGGTCATGCAGAGCCGGTCAGTGACAGAGCCAAGCATCACACCTTCAGCCAGCGCTCCGAAGCCTGTTGGGCCCCCCGCAGTCCTTCTCTGGCTTTGGGGGTAAAGACAACATCCCTCCTGAACTAATAAGCGGTCTGCCCGTGGAGAACATTCTCAAAATGAGGCATTTTAACTATATTTCACTCAACTCACAACCCAGCTGAAGAAGTGTTTCTGAGCAGAGCACGCGTGCGAGTGCTTGTAGATTTGCAGATCTGGGTCCATCGTGACAGCGCCCCACAGGGGCCTGCGGGTGACCGCACAGTTTCCCAGTTGCAGGGCACGGCCTCTTAAACTGAGTGTGCAGCAGAACCGCCGCAGGGCTGACTGGAACCCGGGTTCACGGGTGTTAACATGGAAGTAAAATGACTCCAGAGCGGTCAGAAACACAGCAAAACTCCTTTCCTGTGGCTGAGAGCTTTTCCTGTCAGGGACGAGTTGCCACACAGACATTACATCGGGAACTGAATCCACCGGAAGAAGCAATCCTCCGGAGCCCAACAGCACTTCGTAAGGCTTGAGAAATCCCAGACTGGCCAGTTTGCCCTCGGTCTGGTCATCCCAGTGCATTTGTAAAACTCGTGAGCATGTTGGTTTGCAGCAGTGTCCAACAGCTGGACTGACTTCAAGCCTGCTTACCTTCCCCAGAGAAGGCTCCCTCTTGTTACCAAAGCCCAGTCCGGCTAAACCTTCGTGGAGTCCTGGCTCCCCTTAAAGACTGAGACTCTGTTTTCAATCTGCAAATCTATTCTGCACCTCAATAGAGTTACTTTGGCTTTTATTCTAGCTTCACTGATGCTTTCTTGGTTTGCATGTGCTCTGTCCATCCACTGGAGTATTAGTCAGCAGTACAAAAGAACCCAGCCCCAATGCCTGCTGCGGCACAATGAATCCCGAAAACACTACTCCATGAAAGGAGCCAGCCGTGACAGGCCATATGCGTCATTCTGTCTCTGTGACACATCCGGAAGGGATAAATCCAGAGAGCCAGAAAGCAGATTGGAGATTGGTGGTTGCCAGGGACCATGGAGAGGGCGACGTGGAGAAACTGCTGACTAGGTCTGGGTTTCCTTTTGGGATAATGAAACTTGGAACTAGAGTGAGGTGGCGATAGGAGGCTTCACAAACTTGTGAGTAGTCATTAAAGTGCACACTTTAAAAGGGTTCATTTCATGTTATATCAATTTCACCACAATTTCTTCTTTTTCAAGCAAAGCAAAACACAAATAACAAGAACAAATCCCGCACAGAGCTACACGGCCCACCCCCAGAGTCTCCGGCTCAGAATTACCACGCGGAACAAGTCCCCCAGATACTGCTGGGCCATGGATCCTGGGAACGCACTTCGAGGCCTCCCCAAGAGGTAGCCAGAACCTCTGGGCGGCCTGGACGCCCCCCAAGCTGGAGCCATCTGCCAGCAGGAGGCCACAGGAAGGCCCGGTGACATTAAACACACGGAGGGGGATGTCCACAGCTTCATGGTGATCTTTTTGGTTTCTGTCTATTCTCTTTTAAAGTTCTCATTTCATATTTATGTCGATAGTTTGTGACTTATTTTGAATATTCTTCATGTTTTGGCATAAAAAGGACCATTTCTTAAGTAAGTGTTTTAAAAACAGGACTGCTTGTTTTCAGAATGGATTGGGACGTGCTTTTCTCTCTTCCTCCCCGCAAGCTTTGCTGGGAGGTCAGAGCAAGGAGGGCTCAGAGCTCAGAGTTGGGGATCAGGGCGGGGTGCCCTGGCCCAGTCATGGCAGAGCTCTGGACCCTGGACTCCCAGTTAGCTCCCACCTCCAACTCCAGGGTGTGAGCCGCAGCGCAGGCCCTACCTGCTGCCTGGGTACCCGCAGCGGCCCTGGCCTCCAGCTGGGATCTGCCCTGGCTTCCCTCCACAGCACACGGCCCAGTCTTTCCCCTTATGGACGCCACAACAGCAGGGGGCGCCCCCACACCGCCTTTTCAGGAACCTCCTGGCCAGCCTGCCCTCCATGCTGGCATCATCACGGCACCCGTATTTCATTCCTTGCCACCCTCCTCTCTCACCAGGATGCTGGTACAGGATATCTCATGTGTCCTCTGCATTTCCCCTTGTCTCTGTGTGGTTCTCTACCCTATGTCCAACAAATTCAGCCAGGCTTCCCATTGTACCCAGGACAGCAACCAACAGTTGCTTGTCACCCAAAGGCCCCACTGCTCTGTCCCTGTGTGCCTTTGGTCCTCTACCACCACACTGTCTATGTCCTGGCTTCTCCATTTCACCAGTCTCCAGCTGGCTCCAGGACCTTTGCCCACGCAGTTCCCCTTACCCACCACCCTACATAACACTACACATCCTTTCATGGTTACTTAGGTAGGGCCTGGGACATTCGCAGACCCCCTAGGCAGCAGCCAACCCCTGGTGTGGTTGTCAGCATGGTGTGTATGCTCAGATGTCACCTGGCAAGCCAACGAACCAACTTCCTGTCTTCTGGGAGAGCATATGCTTTGCCACACGATAATAATGAGGGTTTAAACGAGCACTTCCCGAGTTCTTATTATGTGTGTGCATAACCCCAGAGGAAGATGAGACAGGCAGGACGCACGACAAACATCCCTGCATCTCCTGGATGCACACAGGGAAGAGACAGTGAAGGGACTTGCTGGCCATAGTATTCCAAAGGGAGGCTCTGCATGTCTGGGGCTGGCCTGGCCCCAGTACCCAGCGGAGTTCTTAAAGGCACCATCATCTTCAAGGTCCCAGAGGCCTGCACCTGGTCAAATACATCCTCTCTGGACTTTTCCCTCTTTGAGCCCTTCTCTTCTTCTACTGGATCATCCCAAGTGGAGCAAGAGCCAGGACCCCCCTGTAACCACCTCCTGTCACCAGATGGGCCTGCAGATCATCCTGCAGGGCCACCAAATGCACAAATTCTGCAGAAAGCCCAGCTGCTCAGCTGACGGCTGCACTATCCTGTCTATGGCCTGTGACTGCACTCCAGCGTTGGCGCTAAGTCTTTGGCTACAGCTCTGATGTAAGAAAAGGCCAAAGTAACTAATGCCTGCAGAGGAAAAGCATCCATGAGCATCCATGTTGACCCTTGGGCCCACCCATTCTGGGAGCACAGCTTAGTCCTGAGAATCTCTATGCAAAGGAAAGATCAGAAGAAGACACAGAGGTTTATCTTTATAACTGCAGCTCCCTCTCCAGCATCCCATAGTCACATGCACTCAGCAAGACCTGACGCTGCATGTAGCCATCCATGGGAGAGCAGAGACCAAGAACCCAGGACCCCAGAGAGACGCGCAAGCACGTAGACAATTAGAACTTGGTATGAGCTGAGTGCGGTGGATGCAGGAATCCAGGGAGCTGAGCCCTGCCTGGCTATGAGGAAAGGTGGCAAGAAGAGGGGTTCGGGGGCTGGCTGGAGGAAAGGGTGGGCAAAAAGGGAAGCTTTCAGGGAGGGAGAGCAGACAGCAGGTACCAAAGGCACGGAGGTGGCTCGTTGTGGCTTTCACAAGTAAAGGTGGTTACGATGTTTGGTTTCTGACTCTACCACCTCTAAGCTGCCGCTCCCTGAGTCCTTGAACTCACAGGAATGCCAGCAGGTGCTCATTAGTGGGCAGGGAGTAAGGGGGCTGGAGTCATTTGCGGGGCAGCACGCTCAGAGTAGATGCCAGGCCATCATGGCAGGGCCCGGCAAGCCTGGTCCGGAGCCAGCTTGGATGGGCTGCAGCAACAGGGGCAGGGAGAAGGAGCCTAATAGCTTGTTTGTAATTGTTATTATGATGGCTTTTTATCAGTGATCCTGGCTGCCCAGACCATAAGGACATGTGCCCCCAACCTCCACGGAGCTTAACTGGGGGACCGTCTTGGGGAGACTAATGAGGTCGGCGTAGTTGAGGGGTGGAAATGAGCAGGACAGCGGCCGGTGAGCGCAGAGGGGCTCCAGGCCGCACTCTTGTTCGGAGGCTGCATACTGTTGCTAGCTGGGGCTCCCCTCAAGGTGCCCAGCCGCCTCTGGGCTTACGATTATCACAGCTGGGATGGGGAGGCTGCTTGGAATTTCCACCTGATGATGAGGAAGGCAGCAGGGCCACTCCTGAGCCACTTCCCCTCTGCCCCGTGGAAGAATGAGGTTAGGACTCTGGGACCCTCCTGGGACATCCCAGCCCGAATGCAGTGAAAATGTACAGTGGGACCTGGCCCCACCCATGAAGATCATGACGCCATCTCTTTTCTCCACACAGCCAAGTTCTGTATCTTGGTTCACACAGGGCGTCACCCGCCCAGTCTGGCCATCCAGAGCAAAAGAAACTGCTGTCACATAGGGAGACTTGAGCAGCAAAGGGCACGTCTACCACTGCCGCTGCAAAATGCAACGCTCGCTGTCACTTCCTACAGGCAGCCTTCCCTGATTGCGTGCACACATCATCCATCATTTCCATCTGTGTACTTACTAGTACTGTTGCTCTTGGCATATTCTGGTACCATTGCTTGTCACATGCCAATGTCTCTGGCTAGTGTGGGGACTCACAGAGCAGGGACTGTGTCCTGACCACCTCATGGCCTCTAGTGCCCAGGACAGCCCACGGCACACACCAGGTGCTCAAGGTGTTTGTTAGGCAGAATTAACTGGAGCTCGGGAGTATCTGCGTACAACTGGGTGTGGTCAGTCTCAAAGGCGGATGACAGCGAGTAGAGGCTGGGGGTAGAGTGGGGGAAGAGACCGAAGGTCGGACAGGCTTCCCGAGTGCCCACCTGGGCAGCAGCTCCCAGACAGGCCACGCAGCACTGGAGTGTGCCTCACCCGGGGGCTGCACCCATGCCCCGGCGAGACTTCAGGAGTTTCTGTGATTGAACGCCAAGGAGGGAGGACCAAGTCCCAGAAAGACAGAGAGACCAAGTGACGCTCAGGGCTTGCTGCAAGTCTGTTCGCCCAGGCAGGCCGGGGGCCCTCTCGACCCTGTGTCCCGGACCGGGTCTGGGTGGCACCGGAGGAGACGGAGTGGATCGCTTGCCCAGCAGGCAGGCTCAGAAAGCTGCCTGAGAGGCGGCTGCAGCTTCCTGGGCACCGTATCCTGGAGGATGGAGGCAGGAAAGCTTCTCCTCAGAGCCAAACAAAGTCAGACATATTACAGTGTGAGGTGCATATCTGAGCATTTTTTAGACAAAGAAATCGCATCTCCTAACTTCCCTCAGTCGGCCGTAGGGCCGACTTTTTCTCCTTTGCTCCTCTGGGACAGAACTGAATGGGAAGCCACCTCGGGAAGAGGAATAGTATGATGGACGCTGGCTGAAGGAGACAGAAGTGAGGACCCCATGTTGGCACCATGCTGGATCTTAGGCAGCTGCCTGGACCCCGTTAGCATCACTCCCTGGGCTTCTGGGTCCACACCAATGCCTGGGGGGAGCTGCTTCCAGAGTCTCGCGGATAAAACGATGAATTCTAACTGGGGAGCTCAAGGACCAGCAGGAAGGGGAATCGAGGGGGCTTCAGGGAGGACGTGGCTCCCAGGCTGGCAGAAAGGAGAGGGACGATTGCACAGGTGAAGCTATGGGGATGTCCACAGGGCTCAGAGCTGTGTGGGCAAATGCGCAGTGGGGCGAGGGGGAGGAGCGGACGGAGGGCCTCCCTGGGAGCCCCACCACTTCCTGCTCTCTTCCCTGTGGGGCTGGGCAGGGACTCTCCTTGGCTGCAGTCTTCCGAGTCCCCAGGCTACCCTGCACCCTGCTTCCCCCCAGCCATCTGCTGCGGTGGGGTCTCCTGCCCTGCAGCTTTACTGGGGTGTGAGTGCTGGGGAGCCCAGGCAGGAAATGTGAGGGAGACAGGAGAATGATCAGGGGGTAGCAGAGGACTGTGTCCTTCAATGTAACTCTCCTTACTGATGACAGCCATCCTGTGAGAGAGTCTTGGCGTATTGCACTGCCCCTCGCCTGCCCACACCTCTGTGGGTCGTCCAATTCCCACCATCCTTTCCATCGCAGTGTGAGTCTCCACAGCATCCTTCCAGCTGGACAATAGGAGAATGAGATGGGGAAAAGAGGGATAAGCAAAGCCATGTGGGTTAGCACAGATCCCAGATGGCCCTAACTTTGATCATTTATGGATCATGCTGCTGGAACGAAGAAGCCACATCCTGGATTAGTGGACGACGGGTGTTTGCTATAATGGATTGGTAATGTCTGCCACAGGATCGAGGGCTGAGAGCTGTGTGTTCCCCAATCCCCGGCCTGAGCTGAGGGTCTGGGCTGTGGGAAAAGGGACCCATATTCCATCTTATAAGCACTGGAGGGAGGGCAGGAACATGTCGTCAAAGTCCTTTTGAATAGAGAAATACAACCCCAGCACTTTCCCTACTGCGGTGTAGCACTGGTGGAGGCGACAGAGGGACACAGGTTGACCAGCAAGGAGGTCACATAACAGAAATGAGGAAGGTCAGAGGTGGGAAAGTACAGGAAACGAAGATGGGCAAGTCAGGGGAGGATGAGAGATTTGGGGGGCAATTCTTAGGACCGGATGGCTCGCTGACTGTCAGGCATGAATCCTACAATTGGGACCCTCAGAAGACGGAGGAGACAGACAGTCAGCAGAAGACCCAGAAGGACAAGGGTGGGGAAGGGTGGGAAAAGAAGTTATAAACAGTAAGATTCTCTTAAGTTCTCCACAGAAACCCTGGGTCGCGACACCCAGCGACTGGGCCTGCGATGGGCTGGTGGCACAGGGCAGTCCCTCGTCCCCTCGGCCGGCTGGTAATGCGGGGCCCTACCTGGGAGCGTAGTGGCAGCACCATCTTGCGTCCAGGAATGAGCCATGAGACAAAGAGGGGCAGCAGCTGGCCGGAAGGGGTGAGAGGTGAGTGCCTCGGGGCCAGTGTAGAGCTACCCTGGACCTTTGTCCCTCGCAAGCCACTCTGAACTTGTTCCCCAAAGCCTGTCTTCCCCAGAACTAATTTTTCTGATTGGTTTTGGATTTTTCCTTCCATGTTTAAAATTCACATCTGCTTGTTGCAAGAAGTTAGAAAAATGTAGCTCACTTTAAGAAGAAAAGAATGACCCCAACACTCACAGGCCTGCAGAAGGAGGGCTGGTGAGGTGGCGGCCTTCCCTCCAGACTCCTTCCTGTTTCCTGTGTCGGGATGTTTGATGGGGACACCTCTTGGACCACTAACTTGGGCCTGCAGGAAACAGCTCGTCACTCTGGCCCGTACTCACTGCAGTGCGGGTTCTGGGACCCCAAGCCCCGGCTGGCTCTCTGGTCCTGCACCTCACACAGCGCAAGGTGTGTGTGAGCATGGAGAGGTGCTGAAGACTCTGGGTCACTTGCCACTTGTGATTGGTCAACCCGGGAACTAAGGAGAGCAGGCACCATGGCCGTGTCTGCATCTCTCCTGGACACAGGAACCACAGGACAGTTTGGTAACTGGCATCCACGGAGCAGCCCCTAAAGGCTCCTTGCGACCATTGCTGCCTGGGGCCTTGGGCTGTGGGCTTCCTGCCTGCTGGCCCGGGCTGACAGCTCCCTGGTATTCGGGGCCCTCCCTGAGCCCACAGCTTCTGTCACTCTGCCTCTGCTGCCGCAGGTCCTCTGCTTGAATCCTTCCCTAAAGGACTTGGAAGGCCACAAAGTCCAGAGCCGGGATTATCTGTGCCTGGAAAATCTCTCCCTACCCTGCGAGCAAGGAGGGCGGGGACAGGAAACCCTTCCAAGAATGAAGGAAGATACCCAGCAAAGACAGAGAAAAAGGAAAATAAAAAACCCAACAGGGCGAAGCCAAGTCTCCTCCACAAACCTTCTAAACGGTTCTGTCTTGCCAGGATGGAGATTTTTCTTAGTAAACCAGGATCATAATGTCCATGCTCCACTGCTTCTTGGTGATACACTCTGAGCATTTTCTTTTATCCTTTGGAAGTGATTTTTGATAGTAGCTTCTAAAGTTAATTTGGTAAATGAGCTGGAACCAGGGCATTAGGCAGGTTAGAGATCAGCTGTGAATGGTGTCAGTAACTAAGACGCTCCACTGCTCTTCCTCTCCTGAGCCCACACCCGGCCTCTGCCCTGTCCCCCGAGCCCCAACCTCCACCACAGGGTGACTCCCTAGCTTTATGCCATCAAGTCTAAACTTCAGCTTGCAAGGTGCACATAACCCACCAGGCCCCTTCCCTCCTCTGCAAGCTAACTCCCCGGGCTCTCATCACGGGCACCCATCTCCCGAGCCCCTCCACCGTCCTCACCCCTCCTAGCGCTAGGTTCTGCCTAATAACTGCATCCCACCACGTCCTTCTCTCTGCTGCTCACCCATGGCCAGTGATCCCCAACCCACTGCTACTGCCTCCTCCAGGGCCGCCGCCCATCTCCCTCTCTGCCAAGGGCCTGGCACTCCGGGGGAAGGCATGGTTCTCTGGGGGTCCCCCTTCCTCTCCTGGAGCCGCACTGCCTGGACCTGCTGGGTGAGTTTGATCAGTGAAACCAGCCTTCTCCTCGAGTTTTGCATCTTGTGCCCAGTGCCGGTGTGCCCACTTTGATGTCTGGTGCCAGCCAGGAGCCGGGCCCTAGCACAGTCTGCCCCCAGTGTAGACAGCAGGTGAAGCTGGGCCTGACTTCCCACCAAGGAGAATCTGCCGAAGCATCAGCCTCAGAGGAAGGACCTGGCTCTCTACCTGCCCCACGCTGTACCACCCTGGGCGTCTCCCTCACCCTCTGTAAACCCCACGCAAACCTGTGGAGGGTGTGCGAAACATTCAGAGTCCGGAGGGAGGCACTCAGTGACCCACTGCCGGGCTCTGCCCTGTCTCGTTAAACGCTCTCACGATCTCATGTGCTCACACTGCTACTTCCTGCTCTGCAGGTAAAGAAACTGAGGCCCACAGATCTGCAACAGTTTGCACCAGCGGGCGCTGCAGGTGACAGTGGTAGGACTCAGGCATCCCTACATCACCCAGCCCCCCGGTGGAGCCCTCTGTCTGCGGAGCACCTTGGCAAGGCCACAGGGGCAGTGGCAAGCGGGAGCCGCCCTCAGCGATTCCTTGCTTGTGGCCTGTCTGTGGTTCTGCAGTGCAGGATAATCATGCTTTAGGGCACATGGCTTCAACCAGGAGTGGGGACTTGCCTTCCTTCTGCACTTCGATAGGTACAAAATGACAGAAGCCTCCTCCCTGCAGGGCACAGCCTCCAGACAGCCCCCACCTGGGCCTTCAGCAGGGGACCAGAAACATCCAGACTCCCAGCTTCCCGAGTTGGTTCTGAAAGCCCAAGTTAGAGCACTGAGCTTCTCAAAGCAGCTACTGCGAAGTCTATTTGAAAATGGAGGCAGGATGATGCTTAATTCCTGCAGAACTAGGAATGGCCAGAGAGAGTCCGAAAGCCCAGCAGAGCCTCCAGCCGAGAGAAGAGCTGTGGGACAGTGGCATGGACACAGGAGTGGGGACAGCAGCAGGGGACAGCTCCCAGCAGGGCCTCCCACAGGGGCTTCCCCACACAGCCCTGGGAGAGCATTCCAAAGATGGCCAGACAGCCCTGCCTGTTCCTGGTCCTTCATCCACCCTTCATACTTTTCAGCAGAGGAAACTGAGGCCCCACAGGAAGAGCCATTTGTCCCAGGTCCAGAGAGCCTTTCCAGAGCAGACACAGCCCTTTGTCTCTGATCTTCACCTGGCCCAGGGAACTGGGTCCCGAGACGGTCTCCCAGCCACACAGCTGGGGAGAGCCGAGCGCAGGAGCCCGAGATTGGAGGACTCGAGCTGTTCTGGGATTCAGAACCCTGAGCAAAAGGAAGGGTGGCAGGATCCAGGGCTGGCCCTCCGGAGGAGGGGACAGATCTGTGCCTGGCAGGTCGGGAAGCATCAGGGCCTGGACAGGAGACCTTGGGAGACTTGGAAGTGGGCGGAGTCTGAGGGAAGACCCCCAAGAAGGCCCTTGTTTCTGGGCTCTCCAGAGCAACTCGGTGCCAGGATGCAGAGTTTCTGTTTGTTTGCATTTTAATTGTATATTTTACTTAAGCCGTTTGTGTCAGGGTTCCCAAGACCACTTCCAGGTTCTATGCATTACTTGGAGGATTCAGGCATACAGTTGCAAGATTGCTAAGATGGCGCATTTGTTAAAATCTTTTTTTTCTTTTGTGTTGCTGGGCACGGCACCCAGGCCCTCACGCATGCGGGGCAAGTACTCTACCACTGAGCCACATTGCCAGCCCTAAGAACTTCTGTCTCCCAGTGAAAGAATGCAGAGCACTAGCAGCAGGGCAAAGGCGCCTGGGAAGCCCAGAGGCCAGGCACGGAAGGGCTAAGCCTCTCCCTGGGACCCACACAGGACGCCTTCATCACCCGGCACAGAGCTGAGACAACACTGGTGAAGACGGATCCACAGAGACGGCTTTCAGGGAG